>VSMD01103328.1:0-31954 GCA_008750895.1 Mirza zaza | reverse complement strand
AGGCTGACGCCACGGCACTCACTCTAGCCTGGGCAACAAAGTGAAACTCTGTCTCAAAAAAAAAAAAAAAAAAGAAACTGGACTTCTGTTCAGTGTGAGTGATTGACCACATATGTTTATATCCTTTTCTTCCCCAGACCACCCCAGTATGATGACAATGAAGGAATTTCTTTTTTTAAAGATATTAACCCACAAGGTGAAGAGAGGACAAAAAGCATGAGAGCAGCAATGAGAATGGATGAGATATTTCAACAAAAATATCAGGAGACAAAATATTATTTCAACAAAAATAGGGAGTGGCGAGGGCTGATGTTTTAGTCATGAAGCTTTCAGTACTATTTGATTTTTAAAGCAGATCTACATAAAATTTAACAAAAATATTATGGTTACTTTTTTTTTCCCAAGAAAGAACAAAGTACACTTGGGGAGTCAGAAGCCCTGAGTGTCAGACCTTTCTCCAGCCCTCAGTGACCGCAGAGCACGTCACTGTTACTGTTGGAGCCTAAGCCCCTTCTTGCACTGAATAAATTCCACAACCGTATTCTAGTCCTGATGTTGCCTCAAACCCCTGGGCTCAAGCGATCCTCCTGCCTCAGCCTCCCAAGTAGCTGGGGCTATAGGCATGCACCACCACGTCTGGATAATTTTTTTGTTGTTTTGTAGAGACTCACTCTTGCTCAGGCTGGTCTCAAACTCCTGGCCTCAAGTGATCCTCCTGCCTCGGCCTCCCAGAGTGCTAGGATTATAGGTGGGAGCCACCATGCCAGGCCCAGAACTTTCTCTTAATGTAGTCCACATGCCCAGCCTTACCCTAGACTAGTGCCCTATCCAGTTACCTTGTGGATCTGTAGAAAAGGTAGAGATGGTGTCCATGGGATGCCTGCTCTCTTGAATAGCTCTGGACTGGCCAGGGAAGGCTCACAGACTACCTTCCACACGCATTTCTCTGCAATGACTAAAACTTTAGTTGCATCACATTCATTTGATCTGGTCACTGCCCCACAACAGCTCAAACCCCACTTCAATTCTGGCAGCTTGAATCCCAGCTTTGTTCAAGCTAAGCTGAAGCTAAAAGGTGGCAAGATGCCAGGAAGGGTTAGCCCAGTCAAGGAAGGAAGGGGAGATGTACATACAAATACAGGAGTTCAGTGTCTGTCTCATGTAACCCCTGGCCAGGAGAACCCCAGAGTTAGGAGCAAATGGGGTGTAGGTCTTCCTAAGACAGACTCAGACCAGGGTCCATCTCACATGAGACGCAAGCATCATTCCTTCACACATCATTCAGTAAATATTTATTGAGCACCTACTATACACCAGACAAAATCCCTGCCTTTTTGAAACATATTATCTCCTATTCCTACCAAAGCCTTCTGTTTAAACTTTCACTTATGTGTCCTTCTGCTATTGTGACCATCTCCTAACTCCCAGCTTCCAGCCCCCTTCCAATCTATCCTACAGCCCTCTGTGAGCTCTGATCCCATCACTCTCCTGCTCAAAAACACACTGTTCTAGGCAAAGGGGATAGCATTGCAATGGTTCAGAGGTACCTCATGGAAAAGTCAGGAAACCACAATTTGCTGGAGTGTCACATTTTCGGGGATGAATGAGGCAGGAACCAGACCTTGAAGGCCTCGAATGTCATATTAAAGAGCTGGACTTTCTCCTCTTTACAGTGAGGGGTCAGTGTAAGGTTTTAGGTAAAAAACAAACAGAATAATGTCTAGGCTGAGCAAAGTAAGAGTGTCTAGAGATGGTGGGGACCATGGCTACCTGGAAAGCTTGCTTTCTTCTAAAGGAAGCAGCCACTGAGCTCCGGCTGATGGCTGCCATACGGAAACACAGGCCCAGTATTGCCGCTGGGAAATCTAGATTTTTTTATAAAATCTAACAATGTTTTATACATTTTGCAACATATTGTTTAAAATTTTTAATTACATGAGCCATATAAAACACCTCATAGGAGCTGCCATCTGGGGGCTTCTTCTGTAGAGCTCCAGAGGAACAGGGCTTTTGTCTGTCTTCTTTGCTGCTATGTTCTCAGGGCTCCACACACAGTAGGTCTTCCATACATATTTGCTAAATGAATGTGTGTGGGTTAGTTAATAGCACTCCTATTTCACACATGAGGAAACTAAAACTCATAGAGGATAATCCCCAAGATCACAGGGGAAGTGGCCAACCTCAGGTTCAAGTCCAAATCCCTGAACTTCAAAACAGACAAGTTGACTTGCAAAAGAGATGGAATGGAGTAGAAAGAGCTCTTCATCAGGCTGACACATCAGCACCTATCCCCAGCTGTCTCTACAGGTTACAATGTCCTGTTCATGGCTCCACCTGGCTTTAAACCCCCTGGGAAACCTCTGATCCCACTATCTGAGGCCGCTTTTTCTCCTCTTACTTTGTTCAGACCTAGCAATCAGAGATGAGGATGCCCACACACCACCTGTCCCTCCCCAGCACGGTGACATCTGCATAACGTTGAGCGGCTAATAGTAGCAGTTTCTCCTGGGCCTTTCAAATCCAAAGCAGGACCCACGAGGCCTACACTGGCCAGGTGCCTGGCTAGCTAAATCCCTTGAGGTAGCAAGGAAGCTTCAAAGCTCTATCTGCTCTAATTCACTATTTACAAAACACGATGAGCAGAGCTGGGCACGGCTGCTGCATAAATAGAAATGAAGGAGGTGGGAAAACAGTAGATCTATCGCAGGGTATTAGAGGAAATATAATACCGGCGCTGGAAACTTCTAAAATAAGAGTCAGGACTTCTACTAAGATCTACACAGTTGAAATAAAATTGATCCTTCCTTCCTCCCTCCCTCCTTTTCTCTCATCCTCTCTTCCTCTAGTCAGTTGATAAACGTTTAATAAACACCTTCAGTGTTTCCGTACTTCATAACTAGCAGGCAACAATTTGAGTGATGCCTATGAGCTGAGAGTATTACACTTTCTTCATAGATTCATGCACTTTTGATTTATTAAGGAAGGATCAGGAGGGAAGGAAACACTAGCATGTCTTACCAGCTCTTACAATTCAAGGGGAAAGTTGTTGTTCCCCAATACAATTCTAAGAGTCATTTACCTGTATTAGCTTTTCCCGACTCTTTCCAGAATCTTGCACCTTGGAAGAAAAGTTGTGGCTGAGTGTTCTGCTTCTCTCTGTCCGAGACTCCCCTACATAGCACGCCAGCAGGTCAGCCCTGTTCATTTTGACACCTTCAATTTCCTTAAGTGGCTTTATTTTCAAGCACGTCAGGGGATTTTTTTTTTAATTAATTTCAAAAAGAGTTCTACCCAAGGTCCCACAGCTGGTAACTGGTGAGTGGGAAGTTGATTCCGCCTGATCTGTCTGACTTCGTGCCCTTTCCATTAGGTCATGAAGGGGAACCCAAGGATTAGAGCTTTGGAATGTTTATCTTGCCCAGAGGCCTGAAGTAATATCCCAGGATGTGAATGTGTGGGACCATCTGTCTGTCCTGGGGGTGGGAAGAAGCCAACGTGCTCTATCCTTGACCCTGACCGAGCCCAGGGGCTGGAGCTGGAGCTCCAGGGACCTGGGAACCTCTCTAGTGCGTCAGTGTCTGGAGGCCCCGAGAGTTTCGCTCCTGCTCAGAGCAGGCATTACAACCTCCCAGTTACTATTCTTTGCTGTGACAAGTACCAGCTTGTCTTCCCTTCCCCACCCAGCCCAGGAAACTGGCGGCATTTCTAGTTCAGGCCCGGACCCGTCCTGGCAGCCCAGATTCCACTGCCTAGGCAGGAAGGGAGTCTCAGCCCAGTGACCATTTCTCTCTGGTTTTTGTCATGCAGGAATGTCTATTGCTGCAGTTCAGGGCAATGGGGGTGGGTAGCCACAGATTTCTCCCTTAAGCTACAGAGTGGGGGGGGGACATGGGGATGGGGAGGTGAGTGTACGGAGAAGGAACGATGGGAGGGAAGGACCAGGAAACTTCAGAGGTTCCACTGCTAAGGAATGCTTTATCCCATACTTCAAGGCAGATAAAGGTGCTGGGATTGTCTGCCCAGCTGCCCAGCTGCTCAGCCCTTGCTTGAGCTCCTGCCCCTCAAGAGCTGCAAGGAGAAGTTTCTCACACTCCCAGATGAGGGAGGGAAAGAGGCCGGGCCTGGGCAGGTGTGGAGCATTCTTGTTCCCCATCCCCCTGGGGGGGACACGCCCAGACTAGCTGACCGCTCAGGTAGGAGCCTGTCAGTTAGGAAGCTGGGCCTCTGATTGTGTGTGTGAGCATGAGTGTGCGTGGTTATGTGTGTTTGGGGAAGGGAGCGGATGGAATAGCGCTGCCAGATGTAGGACACGCAGTTAAATCTGGATTTCAGATAAGCAATAAATAATTATTCAGTGCATTTATATATTCATTGTTTATCTGAAATTCAAATTTAACCAGGTATCCTTGATTTCTGTGGCCACCCCCATGGGCATGAGGGGGTCAGGTCTTGGGGGAAATGAACTGAAGCTGACACTCCATTTCCCTGCCTCTCCCCTTCCAGCGAGGTAGGGCCAGTTTGGGGACACAGATCCCCCTGCCTTGACCTGCTCCCCACCCTGAAGCCAGAGAATTCCGTGGGCATAGGCTTTCCCGGCCACTGCACGGGGCCCAGCCCACACACGAGGGCTCTTCTGACTTCAGTGATTTCAGTTCTCAAACTCCGGAGACTTTCAAGTCAATGTTTAATGCTCCATCCTGGAGCCCCTTTGAAGATGAAACACTCTCCTGACAAGTGGAGTGCTCTGTTATTGTAATTAACATAATTAAAAGAAATTTTTTAATCATCCCATAGAAAACTGGGGGACTTTACTTCTTGTAAGAACTCCCTACCTCACTCTCCCAGGAGACAGCCAACCACCTCTAACCCAACCCCAGCCCCGGTCCGTGTTCCCTCCCCATCCGGACCTAGCCTTGGTGGTTGTTTCATTTTCGTTTTGCTTTTTACCTTTTCAGATGATTCTTCACCCAGACAAGCCACCCACTCTCTCCTGGGACATGTCTGTGTCTACTTTTCTTGGGTTTAAAACACCTAGTGAATGGTAAAGCCTGGAGCTACCATTTCAACCCTAGCTCTGGACCCGGACAGAAGGGACGCCAGCTGCTGCAGTCTCACCTCTCAACCTATGTGCCCTGACCCCTGGGAGCAAACTCTTCCTTGATTCCAAGAATCAGGTTGTTGCAGCACAGCAAGGGCATGCAAGAGAACATGCATTTCTCTCCTAAAGTAACTGGTTACACAGCAGTAATCAGGGCAGCCGTAGGTCATGCCCAGAGGCCCTGTACAGAGTCTGTCTGTCTTCATTATTTCTAAGAGTGCATCCTTCCGCTTTCCTCTTCCACAGGAAGAACCACAGCATTTAATTCCCCAAAGGTCTAACTTAGAGGAGGTGCTCAGTATTACTAATTGAGTTGTGCCAGATTAATCTATTCATGATAGAACAAAGAAGCATCTTTGTCTTTCCCTGGATTCCCAGGGTATTGGTAGACATCTCTAGGGGTTCCTGATGTACCCACAGTGTCATTAGTATCTGGCCTTTTATATGACTGTCAAAACTTTCAGTAATGTTCTATGCAGCTACTGTTGGCAGTGCAAGATTCTGCCCAAACTGGCCAAAAGCTCAAGAATTTTAGAACACAGAGACTCTGATGATGGCAGATTAGCAAGAGGTTATGAAATGTTCCTGTCACCCAGAATCTCTCTTCAATACCTGTATGTCGATCCTGCCCTAGATTCTCCTAGGAAATCACAAGAAAGAAGAGTCCTGGAGCTCAGAGGAATATTGCTCCCAGGACTTGGTCTTTACAGCCTGCTCATCTCCCTGCAAAACACACACACACACACACACACACACACACACACACACACACACAGGCTTCCACGCACCCACGCGAATGCACACATTCATCTGGGAGCATCAGAGCCAACTCTTCCCCACCCTTTCTTTTTCATTCAGCTTAACTTAATAGGAACTAGTGTTTAGACAGCAAATATTACACAACAGCAATAATCATAGTCCATATTGAGCATTATTGACCAAGCCTCTTTGAGATTCAGGGTTACCAGAACATGTCAGATGAACTAGGAATGCCCTGACAGCAGTTCAATGACAGACAGTTGTGACAAGACCTCTTAAGGGAACTTCATCACAAGAGGAGGAGAATCTGGACTGGTGAACAGGGGCCTGGAGCCCACTGGAGGGAGAGCTGGTTCTGGGAACAGCATGCGGTTGGTGCTGACACCTTCTCCCACCCCATTCACCTTGACACTATGGGAGTGCCTATAGTGACACTATGGGAAATGTCTATGTACTTGTGAACTGAAGAGTTTGGACCCAAAAGAGCTGTGCCTGACTACAGTAAGTTGGAGGGATCCGGGGGCAGAGAAAGGAAAGAGTCAGGGAGAATGTCTGCTCTTGCCCCCTGGAGCACAACCAAAGTTCAACAGTGACTACTCAAGATGAGTGTAACCAGACTGACCCTTTGGACTGGGTCTGCATCTTTGACAGACTTTTCCACACCAGGGGACTTCCTGCTAAGCTAATCATGTAAAAGCTCAATGCCACTGGGATTCCTGTATTAAAAGAAACTCAATCCTTTTCATTAAAGGCCAAAGCACAGAGACAGCTTTTAAGAATGGTTATTCTTCAAATAATATACCCTACTTAGCAAATAAACTATCTTTTCCTAGAGAAAAGCCCAGTGTTTTCATGTTTTAATTAGGAATTCATGGTTCTCTGGATTTCTTTTCTTCTAATGATGTTTCAAGGTCTTTTTGTTTTTTTGAAGAGTCAACACTGGTTCCAGGGTATATTCCTGTGTGGTTGAAAAAAACTTCCTCCTTGGATCCCAGCTGATGATGCTTAGTCCTTACCCAGGCTGTTCTCTTCTCTCTTTACTCTAGATCCGCCCTGTCTCAAATGCATTCACTGTCATCAACCCCAGCCATCAGAGGAACTGCAGTTACAGTTACTTTAGGGTTGGAGGGCAAATTATCCAAACATTTATCTGGCTCCCAAATCCCTAGTCATGTCTTCAGACAGAGCTAGAGGAGCTACTAGTCGGCAGAAAAAGGATAGTACTCTATGGCACTCAACGCTGAATTACAAACAATTTTGTAGTCTGCCTTTGTGGAATTTTCAGTGCAAGAATTTACAGTAAACTCATGAAAGGACATTTTTTAATTATAAATTGTACTTCTAAAATTTTTGGTTCTTTTTTTTTGAGACAGAGTCTCACTCTGTTGCCCGGGCTAGAGTGAGTGCCGTGGCATCAGCCTAGCTCACAGCAACCTCAAACTCCTGGGCTCAAGCCATCCTCCTGCCTCAGCCTCCCGAGTAGCTGGGACTACAGGCATGTGCCACCATGCCCGGCTAATTTTTTCTATATATATTAGTTGGCCAATTAATGTCTTCCTATTTTTAGTAGAGATGGGGTCTTGCTCTTCCTCAGGTGGTCTCGAACTCCTGAGGGTAAACAATCCACCCACCTTGGCCTCCCAGATTGCTAGGATTACAGGTATGAGCCACCCGTGCCCGGCCTAAAATTTTTAGTTCTAACCAGAATGAATGCATGGAGAAGCAAGCAAGGAGAAATAAAATGTGCAGGAAGATGATAGAAAATCTTGTTCATGGCCGGGTGCGGTGGCTCACGCCTGTAACCCTAGCACTCTGGGAGGCTGAGGCAGGTGGATTGCTCGAGGTCAGGAGTTCGAAACCAGCCTGAGCAAGAGCGAGACCCCGTCTCTACTATAAATAGAAAGAAATTAATTGGCCAACTAATATATATAGAAAAAATTAGCCGGGCATGGTGGCACCTGCCTGTAGTCCCAGCTACTTGGGAGGCTGAGGCAGCAGGATCGCTTGAGCCCAGGAGTTTGAGGTTGCTGTGAGCTAGGCTGATGCCACGGCACTCACTCTAGCCTGGGCAATAAAGTGAGACTCTGTCTCAAAAANNGCAATAAAGTGAGACTCTGTCTCAAAAAAAAAAAAAAAGAAAGAAAGAAAATCTTGTTCATGAGAAATGTATGGCTGTTAAAGTAAACATGAGAAAAGCTGATGTTGTAGGGGTTTCACTGTCTGGAGGGGAAAAGCTTTCCCTCAAATGGAAGGAAAATAATTGCCCAAAGAAAAGATTAAAACCATCAAAGCCTACCACAGTAGATGTAAAAGGCCCAGTAGCTAAGGCTGGATGTCAGGGCTACACTGGGGAGTGATTTGGTAACAGTCAAAAGTGTGAGAACACTGATTTGGGCTGATAGGCAATTATGGACTCAATTTCATTCAAAATTGTAATTCTTAATTTAATTTTTTTTAAAAAGTAGAATACAATCTATATCCCAAGGAAATTTTCCCCATATTTTCTCCAAAAGAAAAAAAAATCCTATGTCATAGCCTTGATCGATTGATGTTGCTCAGAAGAGTCATGATTTTCTTGGGCAACATGACACATAAAAGACAAATAAGAAAAAAAAAATGCAACCTGTTTAAACCAGGCCATCCCAGGCTAGATAAACCACTCCCTCCTCTCTGTTCTCTCAGTGCGTGGCTCACACTTTCATTAAAGAACTGATCATATCATGATGTTGTAGAGAATCATAAGCTTCTATGACCGCTCCCTTTCCCTGGAGTGTGAGCTCCCTGAGGACTCTGTCTTATTCTTTCACATACATTCTCTTGGCACTCAATACATGCCCAAAGTGCAGTGGTACACAATCAATGATTACTCAGCAAATACCCTTCAGGTCCCATAATGGACCTTATAACATACATGAAGTATAAAAGTCATTTAGCATTTAATGTGTGACTGAGATTGATTTATTTATTTATTTTTAGTTTTAGCGTATTATGGGGATACAAGTGTTAAGATTACATATATTGGCCGGGCACGGTGGCTCACGCCTGTAATCCTAGCACTCTGGGAGGCTGAGGTGGGCGAATTGCTCGAGGTCAGGAGTTCGAAACCAGCCTGAGCATGAGCGAGACCCCTGTCTCTACTATAAATAGAAAGAAATTAATTGGCCAACTAATATATAGAGAAAAAATGAGCCCCGCATGGTGGCGCATGACTGTGGTCCCAGCTACTCGGGAGGCTGAGGCAGGAGGATTGCTTGAGCCCAGGAGTTTGAGGTTGCTGTGAGCTAGGCTGACACCACGGCACTCACTCTAGCCTGGGCAACAAAGCGAGACTCTGTCTCAAAAAAAAAAAAAAAAAAGATTACGTATATTGCCCATGCCCCCCTCCCCCCTCGAGACAGAGCCTCAAGTATGACTATCCCCCAAACATCGCACATCTCACTCATTGTGTTTGTATATACCCATCCCCTCCTCCCCCCTCCCACCTGCCTGACACCCAATAAATGTTATTCCTATATGTCCACTGAGATTTAAATCTGGATGTATTTGAGTCCAGCACCTTCAGTCTTAACTCCTTTGTAAACCTCCCTTGCCTGAGAAGGATCTGTAAACAGGAGACAATACCAGCTTTCTTACTCCCCTAGTGGCTATTCCTTCTCAGTCACTTTGCTGGCTCTTCCTTAGTCCCCCAGTGTCTTAAATTGGAGGGACCCCAGGGCTTACTTCTTAGGCTTCTTCTCTGTATGTGCACTAAGTGATCTCATTCAGTCCTATCCTATGGTGACCACTCCCAGATGTGCATGGGCATCCCAACCACCTGGATCTCTCCCCTGAATTCCAGATGTGCCACATATCTGGCCCCCTCCACTTGGATGCTTAAGAACTACCTCAAGCTAAATAAGTGAACTGAATTATCCAGATGCTTGTTGGGCAGATGGATGCAGGATCTCTGAGCCCACAGGGATAAAGGGAGAACATAAGTTAAAAGCCACAGGAAGCAGGACCCCTGGGTTTGCCCATAGAATGTCATCATGTTATAACCGTATTCGTAGAGTGATCAGCATGGATGGTGTGGATTTCATCATGGTTGCTGGTAAACTGAATTCACTACAGTCTCAAATTATGATGATTGTATCAGGAGAGACTTGAGATCCCAGTTTCAAGAAATGTTGAGAAGTGAAGGAAGCACATGGTAAAAATATGAAAAAGTGTCCAAGGTCTTGGTGGACAGCATCAACAGCAAACTAACTGCTCAGAGAAGGCATTGAAAAGGAAGGTTTAATAGTCTTGTCACCCACACCAGACATTGCTGTGATTTCAAATATGATCAAAAGTCCAAATATGATCACAGGACCCTTTGCTTGAAATCCTTTAATGGCACCTCACCTTTTATGGGATTGGACCTAAACTCCTCAGCAAGACATACAAGGCCTCTCCTCTTCCACCCATCTACCTCAGCATCATGGACCACTTGCAGTTCTCCAAACACATCTCTACACTCTTGTTCACGCTATTCCCTCTTCCTGGAATGTTCTTTTCCTATATATTCACCAATAAAACCCTGACTCAGCCCATTCTCTGTGCAGCTTCCCAGGAGCTCCCCTCCCAGAAGAATGCATTTCCTATTTCTTTATCCTCTGGGTGACTAGAACCCTTTGCTCATTTTTTTAGCCCATGACAATGTAATTATTTGTTTGTGGGGGCAGTCTGAGTTTTTTGTGTGTGGTTTTTTTTTTTTTTGACAGGGTCTCAGTTTGTTACCCAAGAATGAGGGAAGTGGAGTGATCATAGCTCACAGCATCCTCAAACTCCTGGGCTCAAATGATCCTCCTGCCTCAGCCTCCAGAGTAGCTGGGACTACAGGTGTGTGCCACCACACTTGGCTAGTTTTTCTATTTTTTGTAGAGAGAGTGTCTAGCTATGTAGCTCAAGCTGGTCTTGAACTCCTGACCTCAAGCAACCCTCCTGCCTCAGCCTCCCGAAGTGCTAGGATTACAGGCAGGAGCCACCCCACACAGCCTAATTACTTGTTAATTGCTTTGTCTCTCAACTAGGCTATGAGACAATCAAGGGAAAGTCTGAGGTTTGAGCTTTTAAAATCTCTGATGCCTCGTATCATGCCTGGGACCTAGAAAATGTTTGATAACTGAATAAATGTATGAACGCTGACCCTTGCCAGAAAGGATACAAACTAGAGTGTGGTTTGCATCAATATTCCACTAGAGGGAGTGATGCAAAACACAACATTTTAAGCTTGTTCTCACCCAGACTAATATAATCTGATAAAATACTTTGTTTTAAGCTAGAACTAATGTAAATCAATCCCTGATAAGCCTGAGGAAACATATTTATAAAAGTTCATTATGTTCCAGGCTCTGGTTCAGCAATGGATACTTTTTATCGGTACAGATGAATAGAACTAGGGTAGGAACCATAGGAATAGTATTTTACATTTCTGTGTCATGTAGCATGCATTCCAAAGCTTTTCTTTTCTCAGACGCAATTGCATTTTCTACAATCTGCTCCACCTACAAAGCCTATTGCTCCATATACAATAAATGCTGAGGAATCCGATGACTACACAGCTTTCTAATTTCCTGTTGTCCTAGATCCCTCATATCCTGTAAGCAGAAACAGCTCATACAACCTAAGATCTAGAATCTAGATCAATTTTGAATCCAATACTAGCGTCCAATGAATGTTTCTGGTTGACACATGCTCAGCCTGAGAACAGACTCTCCCAGCCTGGGTAAACACTGTCCTTGCTGCCTCCTTAGAACAGCATTGACCAGTTCAGCATTTATCACAGTGTATTGTAGTTGTCTGTGTACTTATCTACACCCAGACAAAACTGTGAGCTCATTGAGGAGGCTGGCATGGATCTTAGTCTTTCTCCTAGCTTAAGCTGCTGGCATAGCACCTGGCACATGGTCACTGTGCAGTAAATATTTTTTAATGAATAAATAAACCAATTTCATATTTTTATAAGGGTAGTGAGAGACTAATTTCTGCAAGCACTCTCAGGGAGAGGCTAGATTGCTTTGGGTATGAAGAGAGATATGTGTGTATACATGTGGTAGAGGAGCTGGTCTTACATGCAAGGAAACTGTCTGATTTAAGACCACTAGCAGGTTGCATGGACACATGCTCCTCCCTCAGAATCTTCCCAAACCAGAAGCTGAGGTGTCTAACTTTCATCATTAGAGTGGCACATGTTTGCATTACACATGGCTCCCTGTCAACATATCTTGAAACCATGTGCCATTCTTGTCACATAACTTTCATTTTCTTTTTTTTTTTTAACTTCAATCATTTCTTTTGCTTTTTGAGTCACATAACTTTCAAATCTCAAATATCCCCAGTATTGGAGATATACCACCAAGCTGTGCTCCCCCAGCTCTGTTGAGAATCTCAAGTGGACCTCTGCTTACTTTCTGTATTTTTCATTAGAAAGTGGTTTACTTGTCTTTTTAAATAGATAGGTATATATTAAATAAGCTATTTCAAACTATATATATCATAATATTTGCAAAACAACTTAAACACATCAATTTATATAACTGTGAGTTAATAATTATACTAAAAATAAAAACAAAAGCTTGATTGGTCACTATTAGAAGCTCTAGTGGTTGACTCCTTATGTTGAAAATTGGCAAATGTAGAGAAAAAAATCATGCATTTATTCTTTTCTATATAAACTGTACCATTGGGCAACCAAAATTTAGTTAAAGGAGAAGTCTGTCTTCATTGCAAGAGTTCAGCAAGTAAATGAAGAAGTGATAGAATTAATATGTCACCTCTGAGACAGAATTAGAATGCACTAATGAATTAACAAATTTAGACATTGAGCATCAATGTCTGTTCATATGACAAAAAGAAAGGTAACTAGACATCATATGTCTTCTGTTGGAAGTGTAAAATATGAACTATAAGAAAGTCTGATCAAACTTCTAGATCCAACAACCAATTCATGAGAAATATAGAGCACAGCAGAACACGTTAAACCAATAAAATGTAAGGAAAAAATTACAGTTATGAGACAATCAGAAATTTGAACAATTGGCTAGATATATGATGATATTAATCAGTTATTATCACTTTTTAGGGGAAATAATGCTATAATGCCATTGTGGTTATGTTTTATAAAAAGAACCCTTATCTTTTAGAAATGCATACTAAAATATTTACAGAAGAAGTAATACGATGTCTGGGATTTGCTTCAAAAATAGTGCAGAGTAGTAGCAGGGCAGTGGGTGGGCATATAAACAAGACAAGATGGCCTAGAGTTGATAATTGTTGAAGCTGAGTAACAGGTACACGGGAACTCATTCTACCATTTGCCTATGTTTACAGGCAAATATATGTTTGATATACTTAAAATTTTCCATAGGAAAAAATTTTTCTTTTATATTATTAACTTCCTGAATATTTTTGTCCTAAGGGATAGCTATCCCTCTCCCACCCCTGAAATCATTATCCTGGGAAGTCTTTTGAAAATTGCAAATACCCTGGGAAAAGTAACTTATTAATTCATTAACATCTCTTTGCAAACTAATATAGAAGATTATTTCCTGGACTGCCTTTAACTATGAAGATACAAAGCACCTGTGAGAAGAGGTGAAAGAAAACCTTGGGGGAGGAAAATAGAAGGGCTGAGGGAGAGAAAAAAAAAAAGACGAAGAACAAATTTTGTCCTCAGTACAATTTTCTTAGGGTTGGCATATACATCTTCTTTGTGCGGGCTTTACTAAAAGATCTTTCACTGGAATCATGAATAAAAGGCTTAAATTCTTGCCTTTCAGGTTAAATTTTTACAGAGGATCCCCTTTATGTTGTCAAAGGCTAATATAAATATTTTTAGTAGGAAAGGGGCTTGTTTTCCTTTCCTCAGTGAGCCAATTATGAGACTGCCTGGGTGGGGCTAGGATGCATTTTTGCTTAAACCTGAGAACAGTCTAGACCTGTGCACAGAACCACAAGGATGTGGAAACCAGGAGACAGAAAGAGTCATCTCAACTGCTCAAGAATATAGCTTTTCATAGAAGATCTCTGGAAGAACACCAAGAAACTGGGGCACTTGGGACATGATGGGAAGAGAAAAAAAAAAAGTCGGGCTCTTTATTGTTATAGCCAGGTTATACTGTGGTCAGCGCCTTAAAATATATGATGACATTCTGCAAACAGCCTTGTGTTGACCTAAGTGACTGTACCTTTATCTTCAAATTAGAAGACAGATGGCTATTTATGGTTTCCTTGGCTAGGCCAACTGCTGGGTACCACCCGCTGTTTGCATTTCCCTTCACATATTCTCTTGCCCAGTCCTCCCTTCCCCACCCCAGCCTCTCAGAATCTAATTAAGAGTAGTAGATGGTCACTAGAACTGACAAGGATAGCATTCTAATAGTTTTAGTACAACTTCTACCGTGTGATATGGTTCCGGGCAAAACTCAAAATTTCCCACAGTCCCACCCCACTAGCGGAGCCCAGTGAACACTCTCTCTGATGGCTCCTGTTTTACCTTAAATGTTCAAGTGAATTCTGCAGGCCATGATTTAGCGCCTTGTTCTTTATAGAACATGATAATTATAAGTTAATACTAGGAGAAGCCTCTCACCATGTTTATCCTGTGGTCTCAAGTAGCCCTGCACACTGCCGCATATCCCTGGAGTCCTGAATCCAGTTTCTTTTTTTTTTTTTTTTTTTTTTTTTTTTTGGCTTTTTCCTCTTGGTTTATGGTAGGTTAGTATTTACATACATTAAAATTCACCAGTTTTAACTGTCCAGTTCGATTAATTTTGCTAATTGTATGTAAGGCGCAACCACCACGATGGTCAAGGTATAGGAGGGGTCCATCACCTTGGATAGCTTTTCGATCCCTCTCTGCCCGGGTTCAGTTTTTGAGATCCCGGATTGAGTTCTGCAGCCTTCTCTAGCATCACCTCTCAGGGTGATTTTTAGGAAAGTCACTTTAACTCTCCAGATGCGTTTCTGCTCTTGCCCAACGAGGAAAGCCAGAACAGGTTTGTTTCTAGGGGCTCCTCCAACACCACTTCCAGAAAAATGCGCGGGTTGCAGACCTTGGTGGGTAAAAGCGTGCGGCCGCGTCGGACAAAGTTAAGGTTTTCGTCTCTTCTCTGGCTCGTGTGTTACCTTTTCTAAGCATCAGTTTCCTCATCCCCAACATCGGGCTTAAAGTTAACCAGGCCTATTTGCAGACGGCTGTGACGATGCAGTGAGACGTGCTGGCACGCTCAAGCGTTGCTTGGTATTTTTATTACACTGTAACTTAAAGTCGCTGCATTCGACTATCTCCGCTACTACATAACGACGCAGAACGATTCCCACAACCAAAACAGAAGCACAAAGCGCCTCTCCCCTTCGCCCTCAGCCGGGGCTGACTCCGCTCTGGGGCTCCGACAACACACGCGCACGCGCGCCTGCGTTTCCAAAGAGCCTCGGTAGGGGGCGGGATCGCGAACCGGACGTTCCGACGCCTGTCGTTACAAGCGCGACGTAAAGCGGGGCTGCTTTACGGCACCCAGCTTCCGCCGTAAAGCGCCGTCGGCGAGCCCGCGTGGGGGTGTGTGTGTGTCGACGGAACAACTTGCCGGTGAGAAACGCGACTGTCGAAGGTGGGCAGACTTGACGTTTTCGCCATGGGCAAACGCCGCAGCCGCACCCAGAGCCAGCTGCTCAGCAGCCTAACTAAAAAGCAGAAGAAGCACCTCCGGGATTTCGGCGAGGAGCATCCCTTCTATGACAGGTCCGGAGGAGCGCGGCTGAGGCCAGCGCTGCCAGCGTCTTTTTCCAGTAGGCGACCGCGTTTTCCCGGGTTTGGTCCGCTGGTGTCCCAGGGAATAGTGGTTAGGGTTGCTCCAGCCTCTTCCCACGCTTCCTCGGCCGCCCGGCTTCGGGTCGGGACTCGTGTTCGGCTGGGGACATTCTGGCGCCGTCCTGCCAGGAGATGGAGCGCCTCGGGGGCTTCTACTTTTTGTTGAGCCTGTAACTCCGTGGTAGACTACACCCCCACTGTGTGTGGGCAGATTTTTGTATGGTCGGAGATCTTCTGAGGTTGTTCTTGTTTTTTTTTATGTTTTTGAAGAATTGGTTGGGGCTTTGGACACCACTGATCTATATACAGTTACAATAAAGGAACAAGTGTATCGACAGTTTGTGATTCCTTTGGAAATGTCCAGACTCGGTTATGATCTTAGCTCCTTCTACCACTTTGGGCTGCTTTTTCAGCAGTTAGAGGGATATTCTAATTAAGAAATTTGCTATAAAAAGGTGGGAACCCCAAGGCATTTTATTTACCAAGGAGTATCCGTCTTTTGGATGAGAGCCAGTTATTGTGAGACTCAAATGGTTGTCATATGACTTCGTTAAATTTTTCATTTGTCAGTTATTAACGATTTGTCATATTCTTGCAATTCCTGTCCAAGTGCATATGTTCTTTTTACATGGCTATAGTTATAGTGTGTTCGTAATGGTATATTCTGCCCTTTTTCATTTAAAGTTGTATCGTTAGACTTTTTCCTAATTGCTACATACTAATGGAGTTTTTTTTTGGTTTTCTTGTTGTTGTTGTTGTTTATTTGTGGGATTTTTGGGGGGTTTTTGTTTTGTTTTGTTTTTTGGGGTTTTTTCCCCAAGACAGAGTCTCACTCTGTTGCCCCACCTAGAGTGCGGTGGTGTCAGCATAGCTCACTGCAACTACTGGGCACAAGCAATCCTCCTGCTTCCCCCTGTGGAGTAGCTGGGACTACAGACCTACACCACCATGCCTGGCTAATTTTTTTCTATGTTTTTGGTAGAGACAAGGTCTCACTCTTGCTCAAGTTGGTCTCAAACTCCTGACCTCAAGCGACCCTCCTGCCTAGGCCTCCCAGAGTACTGAGATTATAGGTATGAGCCGCTGCACCCAGCCTACTAGTGGAGTTTTAACATTACCTGTTTCTTCTCAGGGTTTCCAGAAAAGAAGGAAAGCCACAGATTTGTCAACTGGTAATGCTTTATACCTTCTTTATAATAGTTGGTCTGGGTTGTTACCCTTTATATTATATATAATAATAAGCTTGATTACATTTTTACTCCTTTGATTTCAGATGTAAGCTTATTTTATTATATTACTTAGATTTAAGTGCAGACATCTATAAAAATGTCATTGTGCTAACTAATACAGAAGGCAGAGGTTGAAACTGTCCCAAGAGAGTAGCCTGTTAGGTCTTATTAAAGAAGCTTACCAGAGGGCTCTTAGTGAATTCTAAGGGCAGGTGTCTTTTGCTTAACATAAAAGGAGTCAAAAATAAAGTGCAAAATAATCAAAGGTCCTATGGAATTTCAACAAACTCAAACTATATTCTTTTGTTGTTTTCTAATTTTCCTATTGCTCCTTTAAACATGTAGCCTAATATGTGGGACATAAATCTCAGTATTGGGATTGGTTGAATAGATGAGATTGCATAATATTTGCAGAAAAGCTAATTTTTATTTAGGAATTTCTGAACTTGTTGGTTTGATGATAGTCTTAGGGTAACAATGAGACAAATATAGTTTTTGTTTTTAAAATTCCCATTTTCATTTTAGTCAGAGAGTTCAGATACTTCAAATTCTGAAAGTGAAGCAGAGAGTGAACCAGAACAAGTTTCTGGGTACCACAAACTACTTGCTACGTTAAAGACTGTTTCTGAGGAAGAAAAGGAAGATGAGGAGGAGGAGGAAGAGGAAGAAGAAGACAGTGTTGTAGGTGATACAGAAATGAATGATGAAGATGGTGATAGTGATGTCAGTGTAGAAGAGGAGAAGGCAGCAGAGTCTACTGAAATGCAAGAAAGTAAGTGTCTTTGGTGTGGGCCTGTCATCTTTGTGGGGACCGTAGACAGATTGCCCCATGGACACAGGGCCCTGTATTGTATGAGTTGAATGAGAGCACATGGATCCAGAGCAGAGATTTAAGCTCGGTGGGTTTGATTATATCTTTGAGAATCTGATGAAAACACAGGACCCTCTCCCAGAAAAATGCGGAAATAACATTTTTGCTTACGATTTCAGAACTTCGTAAATCCTAGTGAAAGACCCTGTAATACCGAGGAAGGAGAACATAGTTCTGCCTTTGCGACTGTCTTAATTTATTGCGAGGTTACTGTTGTCTCCCTGAGGGAAAACAAGTTTGATGGAAGAGAGACATAAAAATATACAAAAATTTTCAAGCAGCAGATTTGCAATTGCCTGCAACAGCTGGATCAGTGGAACACTTCTAGGATAAATTGGGGACAGCTTCAGGGAAAAGCTGGCATTGAAAGCCCAAAGGAACTCTATCTCACTCAGACTTCTAGTTCACTGTTTTCTTTAAAATCAACTTCATTGAGGAGTGATTTACATACAATAAAATGTACCCAATTTAAGAATATAATTTGATGAGTTTTACATCACTGATGTAATAACATGGGAAAATTCATATAAGTGAAATCATATGGTATGAGCCCTTTTGTGCCTGGCTTCTTTTGCTTCTCATGGTTTTGTGATTCATCTATGTTGTTCATGTATTAGTTGTTTATTACTTTTTATTGCTGGGATAGTGTGTTCCATTGGCTGTATATATCTGAGTGATTTTTTTTTTTTTTTTTTGAGACAGAGTCTCACTTTATTACCCAGGCTAGTAAAGTGAGTGAGTGCCGTGGCGTCAGCCTAGCTCACAGCAACCTCAAACTCCTGGGCTCAAGCAATCCTGCTGCCTCAGCCTCCCAAGTAGCTGGGACTACAGGCATGTGCCACCATGCCCGGCTAATTTTTTTTTTTTTTCTATATATATTAGTTGGCCAATTAATTTCTTTCTATTTATAGTAGAGATGGGGTCTCGCTCTTGCTCAGCTGGTCTCGAACTCCTGAGCTCAAACGATCCGCCCACCTCGGCCTCCCAGAGAGCTAGGATTACAGGCTTGAGCCACCGCGCCCAGCCATATCTGAGTGATTTTTTATATCACCCTATTTTAATGTCTATTTTCCTTACAGCCTTTTTTTTTCTATACTATCAAGTGTTACATACCATTCTTAGTATTTTAACTAATCAGCTTTACTGAGATAAAAACTAATTGCCTCAGATTTAGGGGGTTTTGTTTGTTTCTATTTTTCTTTGCCTTTTTGATTTTTAAAAATGAAAATCTTTTTTTAAATTTTAAAAGTCATATATATTTATTGTAAAAATTTAAGAGGGCAATATAATTAATCTGTATTCCTACCACCCAGAGATAAACGCCTTTAACATTGTATATAACCTTTAAGACTACATTTTTATGGACATATGTGTGAATACAAGTGTGCATGAATATTAATGTGTATAATGGTCTGGTGCATTTCTATAACTTTCCATATGGATTCACATTAGCCTCTTAATTACATAGTATTCCATTGTAAATGATATGTGATAATTTATTTAATTAGTAGCCCATTAATAGACATTTCACTTTTTTCTAGTTATTTCTTACAGTCAATACTGCTTTGAGCATCCTCTCATGTACATTTTAGTGCGCTATGTCTAGTTATCATTTTAGAATAAGTTTCTAGAATTGGAAGTGGGTGTATTAATCAGAGTTCTTCAGAGAAACAGAACTAATAGGATGTGTATGTATACAGAAAGAGATCTGTTTTAAGGAGTTGGTTCATGTAATTATGGAGGCTTGGCAAGTCTAAAATAACTGATAGGAGAGGCTGGCAGATGTGAGACTCAAATGAGTTGCAGTTGAATTCCAAAGGCAGTCAGACAGGAGACCCAGGAGGAGTTGATGTTCATTTGAAGTATAGAGGCAGTCTGCTGGAAGAATTTGCTTGTGCTTGGGAGAGGTCAGCCTTTTGTTTTATTGAGGCCTTCAACTGATTATATACAGCTCACCCACATTATGGAGACTAATCTGTTTTACCAAGTCTAACAATTGTAATGTAAGTCTCTTCTAAAAACACCCTCACAGAAACATCCAGAATAAATGTTGACCAAATATCTGAGCACTGTGGTCCAGCCAAATTAATACATAAAATTCATCATCACACTGCTTCCATGATAAGGCTTAATTTTTTTTTTAAGAGGTTCTTGCTCTGTTGCACAGACTGGAGTGCAGTGGCCCAGTCATAGCTGCTGTCACCTTGAATTCCTGGGCTCAAGCAATCCCCCTGCCTCAGTCTCCCAAGTAGATGGGATTACAAGTGTAAGCCACTGCACCCAGCTCAGGCTTAATTTTGAAATCTGTGTCTTCTACCTGAATTTGCTTAAAAACAAATAATATCAGTGATCATTGGTATAGACTAAGGAATTTGATTTTGTTTGTCAGTGTAAGTATAATTATATTTGTGAATGAATAATTTTACAAAATGTTTCTCAAAACTGCAGATGTGGCCTTATCTGCTGACCCTGAGGGAAAAGATGTGGAAGGGCCACCTGGCACATCACAAGAATCCCCGGAGGAGTTCACAGATGCCAAACATGAGTCACTGTTCAGCCTAGAAACCAATTTTCTCGAAGAGGAAAGTGGAAACGACTCTTCTTTGAAAGCATCACAAGGTCATAGCACAGTGTGTGTTGTTTGAATTTATAACCAGGTGCTTAGTACGCTGTTTGTGGACTAGTACACGTTAACTCTGTTATTGGAATGAGCAACCATAAAAACAGTTTATTAGCTAGATCTAGAACTGGGAAAAAGAACTTCTCAAAGGTTTTTTTGTGTCTTTCAATGGTTAGTCAGCGTTGGAGTGGGAGGAATGTTTAGGACAACAAACAACTTAAGAGTGATAGTAGGGAAGGAGTTCTCCAGGCTCCAGCCTCACAATTCCATAATTGGGATCAGAGGAGGACTTTCAATTTTCTCCCCAAGCAGGGTAGGAAAAAGAAAAAGGAGAACATACTTCCCACTTTTCTCTCTACCCCTCACTTGTTCTTCTTTTGGAGCAGTAATTTTTCAGATTTGTAAGACCCAGGAGTGGCTAATGTGTGGTACCAAGGAAAGCCTCAAAAATCAAAAGCCCCATCCTGTCTCCCCTGTCTGTCTCAGCCTCCTGACCATGTCTATGACCAAACGTTAGTCACTCAGACAAGGCCTGCCTGCGGGAGCCTTAGGCAGGCCACTACTGTCTAAGGTACAATTTCTCAATCTGTGCCTTGTTGGGCAAGTCAGGTTGGTCTCATTCTGTATCCTGACCGCCTTCATTGATCTGAGTGCCATTCTTCAACCCAGCTTTACCATTAATCAAGCTGACTATATATATATTTATATATATACATATATATATATACACACACATAAATAAAAATAGAGTCTGGCTCTGTCACCTAGGCTGGAGTGCAGTGGCATAGTCATAGCTCACTGCAGCCTCAAACTTCTAGGCTCAAGTGATCCTCTTGCCTCAGACTTCTGAGTAGCTGAGACTATAGGTTGTGCCTCTGCTCCTAGCTAATTTTTTTGTTTTTTGTAGAGACAGAGTCTCACAATATTGCTCAGGCTGGTCTCAAGCTCCTGGCCTCAAGCAATCCTCTTGCCTTAGTCTCCCAAAGTGCTGGGATTACCATGCCTGGCCTGAAGCTGGAATTTTAATTGTCATTTAGCTCATTTAGTTCTTTTGACCGTTATGCAGGAGAGGGAGAAGTGGCAGATTTTAATACAAACCCCATTCTTAACTATCAAAACTTAGATATCCTGGAGGAGACATCAGGAAGCTTGACTATCCTAAAATTTCTCTAGTTGTTTTGCTGTACATATGTATTAGCACCTAGAATTCTTATGTCCTATTGTTTGTGCTTATCTTAGGTATTTAATACAGGTGCATTTCATTTGAAGTCTTAACGTTTGGATCCTTGAGTGGGTCATTTAACTTTGCTCTGTTTCTTAAGAGTGGGTCTGGGAAAGAAGGTTGGGTTGGGTGGCTAGCTCAGAGCACTGAAGATTACTCAGAGTGCAGGCACTATTGTGTGGATCATTTGTTCAATAATTTAGTTGAATATTGAACATCTCTGTGTGTCTTGCAGTACAATGTCAATCAGACATGGAACCTGCCTCAGAGATGTTGCAGTCTGCTAGATGATATAAGACATGCACATAATACATGTCGGGATGTGTGGGTGATGTTGGTAGGAGAGAAGAAAGCGATAGCTGCATATAGGAGACCAGGCCTCTTAAGGGAGGCCTGACACAGTAAGTCCTTGGAAAGTATTATGAGGCAGGGTAACATTAAATTGATAATATTTGTATATGCAGAAATGAGCTAAGGAGAGGCTGGACTTTTTAGTTGAAGGAAGGAAAGGCACAGAGGCGGAAGAATTTGAGGGCCATGTAGTTCAGAAATTACACTGGGAAGGCAAGGGTGGAGGTGTATTCCAAAGGTTTTTGAGCTGGGAAGTAAATGTGATTAGAGAAATATTTTAGGAAGGTGAACCTGTCAGAAGCTTTTAAACTCTGGACTGGGCTAGAGGATGGGGAAAGTAGGTGGAAAAAAGGATGAGTTAACACTGTGAAGATCAACATGTCATTCACAGCGGAACACCAGAAAACCCCCTCTATTTGTGCTAAGTGTGCTGACATTTTTTATTTCTGAATTAGATCCATTTCTACAACATGTGAACAAAGAACTGAAAGAAAAAGACATTCAGGCTTTTGCCACAAATCCCAAAACTACCCACCAGCTAAAAGTAAGTGCTGCTTGATCATCCCAGTCACTAATGGAGAAAGCTCTAAATAAAAGTGATCTTGGGTTTTAGCTGTTTCCCAGAATGGATGATGTACACCAGTAGTAGATGGCTTGATAAGGAAGCAGGGCATGGAAAGGCTGAAGAACCTAGTAGGGCACAGGTATCGCTGGAAAAGGCAGTGGGAAGCTAGAGCGTGAGCACGAGAAAATGTAGTTTTGTAAGAGTGGCTTTGGAGGCAGTGTGCCAGGGTCTAGATCAGCATCTGCAAGGGGCTTGACCAGAGGAAAGTTAATCTACATCTTTGTTGTTCACTATTCTGATCTGTTAGAGGAGGACAGCAATGCCTACCTCAAAATAAAATAATTTCATTTACCAACTGATATGTAGTTAGCATTTAGTTAAGACAGTGTTCATTGAAACAGTAGGTACTACTATTGTTCATTTATTTGAAATATTTGAGATAGGTTCACAACTAAATCATTCAGATATTGGGCAGTTTTTGCTGTTTTGTTGGTTTTCACCACCGGTATTGTTCATGAGTGTTGGTCACCTTCGTTTTAGTTGTAGTTTTTATGGAGGCAATAATTACAGATACACACGTGGTTGTAAGAGATCATACAAAGGCATGCTGTATCCAATTCCCCCAATGGTAACATCTTGCAAAACTGCAGAACAGTAGCACAACCAGGAAATTGACATTGACACAATCTACCTATCTTACTGAGATTTCTCTGGTTTTACTCCTACTTATTGGGCGCGCGTGTATATTTCGTTCTATATGGTTTTATCATGTGTGGGTTCTTGTATATGCCTCCACAGTCAAGATGCAAAACTTTGCCAGCACCATATGGATCCTTGTTCCCCTTTTATAACCACAGCCACCTCCCTCTGCACCCCATTCCCCTCCATTGCTAAGCCCTGGGAACCACTAATCTGGTCTCCATGTTGAATATTTTGTCATTTCCAAAATGTTGAATAAATGGAATCATACAGTATGAAACTGTTGAGATTGGCTTTTTCCACTCTATGTAATTCCCTACAGGTTCATCTGAGTTATTTCAGCTGTCAGTAGTTCATCTGTTTTTATTGCTGAGGTCATCCTATTTTTAGATCAGCAGTTTGGCTGTAATGCAAAAATTCCCAAATTTGTATCCCACAAAATAGAAAATAGTATTCCTGAGAATGTAAACAAAGTGGACAGATTTCTTGTCATGGGACTTGTCAGAACCTTTAGTATCTAATGTACATTGTGAATCTCCTTCAAGGGGATTAGGTTTTTTGATACTTACCAAAGTTATTCGATCATTGAGCATCCTTCTTCTTGAATGAATTTTGACTCTTCCCAGAATGTATTCCAGAGAACAGCATGGTAAACACTGGTAGAGTGAATAGCTCAGATTTGAAGTTAGAAAGCTTGGTCTCTAGTCCTCAGCTCTGTTCCCCTCTGTGTAAACTTTATTTGGATCATACAATCTGTATGTGAGCCTCAGTGTTTCCTAAACTATGAGTACTAAGATACCTGCCTTGCAGGCTTGTTGCGAGGCTTGAATGAGATGATGTATAAATCATGAAAGTCCAGTAAATTGTAGAGTATTATGTGAATGTAAGGTGTTATTAATTTCTAAATTAGCTCTTATTCTGTCTTTCCCCTAGTGGCCTGTTCTAGGCCAGCTTGTCTTTTCATCCAAGTTTCAGAAGTTGGAAACATTTAAACCCCCAAAGGATATTGACTTCGAGTCACTTCGTCTCCAGAAGCCTCTGGGATCTACCTGGACCAAGACCAACAGCCAGTTCCTATCTGGTCCCCAAAAATCAAGTAGCCCCTTCACCTCTCTCCAGAAAGAACTCTTCTTAATTATGAATTCTTACCAGGACCTGTTCTACCCAGAAAGGAATGCCCTAAAGAATGGGGAAGAGATCCGCCATGTGTACTGCCTGCATGTGATAAACCATGTCCTTAAAGCCAATGCCCAGGTGCTTGGCAACAATAGCAGACGCCGAAGCCAGAAATTTGGAGTGGGTAA
This sequence comes from Mirza zaza, assembly GCA_008750895.1. Taxonomy (NCBI): domain Eukaryota; kingdom Metazoa; phylum Chordata; class Mammalia; order Primates; family Cheirogaleidae; genus Mirza; species Mirza zaza. The sequence continues at coordinate 7,407 of VSMD01103328.1, read as the reverse complement.
CGACGATGACTTCAGGGACCAAGGGCTAACCAGACCCAAGGTGAGTGGTTGCAGGAAAGCTTTGCCCTTGAGAAGGAGGCTGCACAGTACTGCATATATTAATATGTAAGTGCCTGGCACTTAGCAGGTACTTGGGTGTTTTAATAATTGACTGGAGGCCGGGCGCGGTGGCTCACGCCTGTAATCCTAGCTCTCTGGGAGGCCGAGGTGGGCAGATCATTTGAGCTCAGGAGTTCGAGACCAGCCTGAGCAAGAGCGAGACCTCATCTCTACTATAAATAGAAAGAAATTAATTGGCCAACTAATATATATAGAAAAAAAAAAAATTAGCCGGGCATGGTGGCACATGCCTGTAGTCCCAGCTACTTGGGAGGCTGAGGCAGCAGGATTGCTTGAGCCCAGGAGTTTGAGGTTGCTGTGAGCTAGGCTGACGCCACGGCACTCACTCTAGCCTGGGTAATAAAGTGAGACTCTGTCTCAAAAAAAAAAAATAATAATTGACTGGAATAATGAATGAGCCCAAACATGAACACATTAAGTGGGCCAGGTAGTGTCAGAGCAGCACTGCGGACGGCTCAGTGGATCTAGCTGGAAACTTGTGGAAACGAGATACTTCATGACACTCTCCTTAAACTGAGAACATAGATAAATAACACTCTATTATAAATCCCTTCTTTGTGATTGTCAGAGCTGGATGACCTTAATGAGCCTTTGTCCAACACCCGCACGTTGTGGCTGTGGATAGAGACCCAGATTCATAGAGTGCCTTGCTAAAGAGAACCAGGGAAAGAGTAGCAGAGATGGGACTAGAACCAAGGACTGTCTTTGCTAAGCCACAAAAATGTCAGCCTTTGAAAACCAAAATCCCTATTTGCCACTGTAAAGTTATTGCTGCTTAAAGTGGTGATTACAGTTGTTTGTGGTATAAGTCTGAGCTCCAGTGGATTTGAGGAAATGTCTTTTAATTCTGTGTGCACTTTTCATGACATTATGGAGCTAATTCTTGCCCCCCACCCCTTAGCCTATGTCTCTTCATATTGAAGAAAACTCATCCTTTTAGAATTTTCTCACTGAGCTTAATAGGATTCTGGGATTTTAATACGGGATGTGGTTCTTAGAGATATCTTAGTCAAACTTCTATGTTTGATAGCTTGGGAAACCAAAGCCCAGACAATAACTTGGTGTCACAGATGGGACAGTAACTCAGCCGTCTTAAATCTTGGTCCATTGTCCTTGTACTGTAGGAAGCTGAGTCACTACACTCTTTGGACTGTGCTGGTTGCCAAGTTCTGAGAAGCTACTGCTGAGTCTTGAACATAAGGATCATAAGGTTATTTGTGTCCATTTAGAATTATATAGACGAATGAGGCAGATTACACATGAAGCATATTTTTAATTTGGTGGATTGCATGATTTGATTGGGGTTATGTCCATCAATTATGTTGTTTATGTAAGGACAGTTAGAAATTAACCATTTATTAAGCATCTTCTGATTTTGTTCTCAGCAGTAACTTTAAGCATTTTTGAAAATGCTTGGAAAATTGAGTCCTGTTTTTCCCATTAAATTAAGGTCTTATTTCAGAATGCTTTATTATCATTTCCGAAAAATATATTAGGAAACGCACTAAAAATATAATGTATTAATCCTTTTTCTCTCCTGCTTTATTTCCCCTCTACTTATTCCATTTGTTTATTCAGCATATATTTATTCAGTAGGTCTTATGGTTAAAAACACTGTACTAAGTGTTGTGCTTGGCTTATCATAAAAGGTGTTTTCAGATTCTGCTTGAGAATTGTCTCCCATAGAGCCACTGGGACCAAGCCCACAGCATATGGCGCCATGGGTATGAAAGGGGCTCAGCTGCTCGTGCTGAGCCAGCCCTGCGCAAAGGGCGTGACATCGAAATGGTTCCTGGCCGGGGACCACTGCAACACACGGGGTTTTGAGCTCCGCTTGCAGCAGGTTCAGCCCGAGCTCCTGTTCCTCCCCTCTCCCCTAGCAAGCCTGTTGCTCTCTCCACAGGTACTGATAGTGGTGCCATTTCGGGAAGCTGCTTTGCGGGTGGTGCGACTCTTCATCAGCCTCCTTGAGGGCGACAGCAAGAAGAAAATCATTGTGAGCAACAAAAAGAGGTTTCAAGGAGAGTATGGCTCTGATCCCGAGGAGAGACCACCCAACTTGAAGAGGCCCGAGGATTATGAAGCTGTGTTTGCAGGCAACATTGATGACCACTTCAGGATTGGTAATTCTCCTTATCAAAATTGAGATACTGTGGGACCTAAGGTGTGAAGGTCTATGTAGCAGGAGGCTGGAGGTCTAGAGTTAGACATTCTCCCAATAGGTCCTTCACTCAGCCTTCTGACAGAAGCAGTGTGCATTTGGGACAGCTTGTTTGTCAGGGGAGAGGGTTTTTTGCCTTGGCTAATGGGGTGGAGGGCGTCTCTGAGGCCATGTATAAAAGACATATGCACATTTATAACAGAAATGTCTCAACACACCCATAGCTGGTAGCACACAGTCAGATGCTACAGGGGGTTCTCGGGGAAGGTGGAAGTGACAGGGGCTGGGTGGGGTCATTCTGGGGAGGCTAAATAAACTGAATGTGCATAAGGGTGGGCTTCCTCCTGTCTGCTGTGTAGAGTACCTCCCCCTGAATTATCTCCACATGTGACTTATCCACTCCCACCCAACCTTTCATGTTTTTCTTGTCTCTGATTCAGCTCTCATTTAATTGGTTGGTTGTACCTTAATAGAATAAAGTTCCTGGGAGAATGTTCCTTAGTCACATATGCTTGTTCACAAACATTTATTGAATATCTAGAATATGCCAGATACTGTTAAGAAGCTGGGGATATCTGTAGTCCCAGCTACTCGGGAGGCTGAGGCGGAAGGATCGCTTGAGCCCGGGAATTTGAGGCCAGCCTAAGCAACCTAGTTAGACACCTTCTCTGAAAAATAAAAAAAATAAATACAAGAAGAAGTGAGGATGTAGAAATAAAAGTTACAGTTCCTATTGCTAAAGAAGTCCAGTGTAAGGGGAGAAACGGTGCAGGATAAGTATGCAGTGAGTGTTCTGGAGCATTTAAAGCAAACCCCAAAGTGGGGGCAGGGTGGTTAGGGAAGGCATCCTGGCAGAAGTGCTGTCTCTGCTAGGATGAAACCTGTGCAGGATTTAGCCAGTTCCAAATAGAGTGGTTGGAGAAACATTTCAGATAAGAAACTGCCTATGTGAAGACATCAGAGTAACTAAGCTGGAACCACCTAAGATTTACACAGGCTTTGATATGACTGGAGTATAAGTGCAAGGCAATGAGAGCTGATGTTCTGTTCGCAACATATTTAGGTGTCCAGCAAGCATTTGTGCATTCCTGACAAGAAGCCCTAAGAAGTGTTCATTGAATTGGTAACTGTTGCTGGGGACCTTAGCAAGAGGCATTTCACTGGAGTCCTGAGATTCAGAGGCCAAATTGCAGTGGGTTGAGAGGTAAAAGGGAGATTTGAAAGCAGAGCCCATTCTCTGGAGGAGATTGATAGTGAAGGAAAGGAAGAGAAAGTAGGAGCTAGGAGGGACTATAGATGCAAGGGAGGTTTTATTGTTGTTTTTTTTAAAATAATTAAAGCCATTTGAGCACAGTTATATGCTAAAGGGAACATACATGTGGAATGCTTTGAGAGGGGCTTGGTATTGCCCCATGAGCTGATGTGTGCTTGGCTGTTTTGTGTAGGAGTGGCAATACTTCAGAGGAGCATCCGACTCTACGCCCCCTTTTACTCCTCGGACATCCTCATTGCTTCCCCTCTGGGCTTGAGGACCATCATTGGTGGAGAAGGAGAGAAGAAGAGGGATTTTGACTTTTTGTCTTCTATTGAGCTTCTCATCATTGATCAAGCTGACATTTACCTGATGCAGAACTGGGAGCATGTCCTGGTAATGCTGGTCATTCACATTTAGAGGGACAACATTTATATTAGAGAGACAGGTAGCTCAAAGGTTCAAGTCCTAAAGGGTTATTTTAAGTCTAGATAAAACTCAGTTTGGAAACAGGGAAGTACTCCACATTTGAAAAAGTTTTTGTCCCTTTTTCTACCCACAGATTGGTCAATCAGAGATAAAAATTCTTGTCAGTATTTTCAAATCTCCAGAAAAGATTTTCTCCCCTTAAAGGTTGCTTTCTACTAACAGTCCACTATATGGTGGGTGGGTAGATAGATGGATGGTTGGTTAGTTGAAAATCCTTACCAGGAACATCTTTACCTAACATAATTCCTCATACAGGATATGCTCATTCTCTTTTGTCTCATCTTCAGTAGAGATAGGAAAACATTGCTTAAGATTTTTTTAATGTGGGATCGTGTTTTGCAGAGAAATATAGGGTGTCTTTATCTCCCTACTGTAATTTGTGCCGTAATCTTTTTCTCCTCTTCTCCATATACATTGCAGTATTAATCAGTTTTAAAATTGAAAAACTCCCTATAACCCCATGACATGAAGCTTGCAGGAAGTTTGGGACAAATAAAGGGTAGTACTTACTTATAAAGTAAGAAGTAAATTTATAGTACTCATTACCTTCAAGATATATTACAAAGTGAAAATATAATTAAAATGGAAAAGACAGGTTAATGGTTGAGTCATATTCTTTAATTTGAGGAAAAGGGAGGTGGGGTGGCTCTGGGAATACGCCTAATGTTTTGAGAACCAGGCCATTGAGGGAAAGCAACTCTGTTTTCAATGTCATTTCCTTTATCCAAGTCTGGGACTGAGGGACCCATAGAGTGACCAGGGTGACATTTCAGTAGTTCCCTTTTAAAGGAATGTTCCTATAGGTACCATTTTGATCCTTTTTTAAAGGTCCAGAAGGTGGCCAGTTTTAGCTTATCTTCTTCTGGGGGTGTTTGGCTGACCATGGGCAAGACAGCTCACCTATCTGAGTCTTGGTTTTTTTGTAATTTGGGAGATGATAATACGTGCTCTGTGGAGTTAATTGAGATGATTGAGTTATAAAATGCTTAGAGGTACCCAACATGTAAATGCTCAGTAAACATTAATGGTAGTGTTATTTCTGCTCAAAGCATTTGATGAACCACATGAACCTCCTTCCCCTGGACTCACATGGGGTAGACTTTTCTCGAGTGCGGATGTGGAGCCTCAATAATTGGTCCAAGTACTATCGGCAGACACTGCTGTTTGGGGCCCTGCAGGATGCCCAGATCAACTCAGTGTTCAACAAGTACTGCACCAATCTGCAAGGCCAGGTGGGTTCTCTCCTTGTTTCCTCTGTATCTTCATGAGCACTGTTTATTGTTTGGGTCGTGAGGCAGAAGGAGAAGATAGCATTTCGTCAGCAAGGAGCTGGCTTGCCTCCTAATGCTCTCATTGACTACTCGCAGGTGGCCGTGAAGAATGTTCCAATGACAGGCTCCATCAGTCATGTCCTGGTGCAGCTCCCACATGTCTTCCAGAGGATGGAAGTCGACAGCCTAGCTTCAGTGATCGATGCCAGGTAAACCACCCCTCCTATCAGGCCCTGGGGGCCACAGAGAGAAATTAGACTTTGGCATACAAATTTAGAATTACGTCACATTTTGCCTCTATCAACTACTGTTTACCAAATGAGATAATTGAATTCAGTCATGCCATTTAACCGAGAAGGAAGCTGACACCCAGAAATGGTGACTTGGCCTAGGTCTCATAGCTAGTTAGTGGCAGGGTTAGTACTATAAATCAGGACTCCTTCCCTCTCAACTGTGGCATTTTTAAAATGATATTACACTGCTTCATGCTACACAGCGTCCCATGTCAGCAACTTACTGTAAGCTCCCCAGGGCAAGGCCTATTTGTCTTATTCTGTAGATATTTTTCCCCTTTGCCTCATTATGTTTAGTTGGGATAACATATGGGTATTAGTGTATGGTAGATGTTCAGTGATTATTTGTTGACTGAATGAATAAATGGTGTGGTGTATATACATCCTAGAATAATTCTCTGGGATATAATAGCATTACATGCTTGTTTTTGGTTTTTGTTTGTTTTTAGAGACAGAGCCTTGCTCTGTCACCTGGACTCCCAGGCTAGAGTACAGTGGTGTCATCATAGCTCACAGCAACCTCAAACTTCTGGGCTCAAGTTATCTTCCTGCTTCTCAGCTTCCCAAGTAGCTGGGACTCCAGGCCAATGACCACCACACCTGGCCAATATTTTTAATTTTTTGTAGAGATGAGGTCCCACTATGTTGTTCAGGCTGATCTCAAACTCCTGGCCTCAAACGATCTTCCTGCCTCAGCCTCCCAAAGTGCTAGGATTACAGACACAAGCCACTGTGCCCAGACTACGTGTATTTTTACAATGAATAGTGTTAACATTTGTTTTTTGGTGTGCTTATCAAGTTTGATCCTTACATAATCTCTTTGAGAGGAGGTAAGTCATATTGGCCTCTGCAGAGGTAATCTTTTAACATGAGTTTGTGACTTGCCCTGGGTCGCTTAGTTAATAGACACCCAAGCTCAATTCTAGAACACTGATTTTGTGCTTTGCTGTTCCAAATCAGGTTTAACTTTTTCGTGAATAAGATTCTGCCTCAGTATCGCGATGCAGTCATGTCTCACACGCTCATCTACATCCCCTCCTACTTTGATTTCGTGCGTCTCCGAAATTTCTTTAAGAAGGAGGAACTGAACTTCACCCACATCTGCGAGTATACCCAGAAGTCGGGCGTCTCCAGGGCCAGACACTTTTTCCTTCAAGGAGAGAAGCAGTTTCTGCTCCTCACAGAGCGGTTCCATTTCTACAAAAGGTAAAGTAGTGCCAGGTTTCACCTCCTCTTTGAAGGGGAAATGCAGTACAAATCATGGCCTGCTTCTGAGCGCTTGGGAGGCTTTGTGGGGCTATAAGGCCATCCCTCACTCCACCACTCTTATAGAGAAGCCAAAGAGTTTTTGGGCTGAAGAGACCCTTCTTGGTTGGTTGGTTGGTTGGTTGGTTTCCTCCCAAAATGGGTATCGTTGGAAAAGGTAGTGAAAATGAAAACATAACCTACGTATATACCTGGAGTGTAGCTGTGGTTGTGAACCTCAAGAAAGACATTACAGACCGGGCGCGGTGGCTCAAGCCTGTAATCCTAGCTCTCTGGGAGGCCAAGGTGGGCGGATCGTTTGAGCTCAGGAGTTCAAGACCAGCCTGAGCAAGAGCGAGACCTCATCTCTACTATAAATAGAAAGAAATTAATTGGCCAACTAATATATATAGAAAAAATTAGCCGGGCATGGTGGCACATGCCTGTAGTCCCAGCTACTTGGGAGGCTGAGGCAGCAGGATTGCTTGAGCCCAGGAGTTTGAGGTTGCTGTGAGCTAGGCTGACGCCACGGCACTCACTCTAGCCTGGGCAATAAAGTGAGACTCTGTCTCAAAA
>VSMD01103327.1:0-13816 GCA_008750895.1 Mirza zaza | reverse complement strand
GCCTAGACTCACTCTCAGACCAGCACTCACTGATGTGGAGAATAAGGACACACCTGGAAGTTCCAGGGCCCCACCCACCACCTGAGGCATTAGAGTGCATCTCCAGAGGAGCAAGAGCTGGATACAGGAACCCAAAACAACAGTGTAGCCTGCTCCTCACAGCAAGCACCACCTACTGACAGGGAGGTCATTCTGCACACCCATTTAGGCATCTTCTGACTCATCATACAGGGTGTGGTCGAATCTCATCAGCAAACACCACCTACTGGCTCAGAGAATAAAAAGGGTGCATCATTATCCAAACGAAAACCTAAAGGTAAGAAGCAACAACTGATCGAAATGAGAAGAAATCAGCAAAGGAAGTCTGGAAATATGAAGACTCAAAGAGAAGGCACAGCCAAAAGAGGAACACCAGCCCCTTAGAAAAGGACATCAACCAAAATCAGATAACTAAAATGACAGAAGAAGAATTTCAAACATGGATTGTAAGAAAATTCAATGGCTTCCAAGAAAGACTGAATAACCAACACAAAGAAACCACAAAAAGATTCTAGGACCTGGAAGAAAAATTTACTAAAGAAATTGAAATATTAAAGAAAATCAAACCAAAATCCTGGGTTTGAAGAATCAATTCAGGGAACTACAAAACACAGTGGAAAGCCTCAATGACAAGGTAGATCAAACAGAAGAAATAATCTCAGAGATTGAAGATAACGACTTCGAATTAAATAAGTCAGTCACAGAGATAGAGCAGAGAAACAAGAGAAAAGAGGTGTGAGATTATGTGAAGAAACCTAACATGAGGGTTATAGGATTACCAGAAGGGGAAGAAGAAAACACTCAAGGGTTGGATAAGCTATTTGAAAATATAATAGAGGAAAATTTCCCAGACCTTGCTAAAAATCTGGATATACAAGTTCAAGAAGTTCACAGAAATCCTGGGAGAATCAATGGAAATAGGAAGACATCACGGCATGCAGTCATCAGACCGATCAAAATATCAAATAAAGAGGCCCTTCTATGAGCTGTAAGATGAAAAACGCAAGTAACATATAAGGGAAAGTCAATCCAAATAATGCCAGACTTCTCTACTGAAACTTTACAAGCAAGGAGAAACTCGAGCCCCATTCTCACTCTTCTGAAACAGAACAATGCCCAGCCTAGAATCTTATTCCCTTCAAAACTAAGTTTTGTATACGAAGGAGAGATCAAGACATTCTCAGATAAGCAAAGACTGAGGGAATTACCCAAGACAAGACCAGCCCTTCAAGAAGTACTTAAAACAGTATTACCCACGGATCAGTACAATGAACACTCATGAATGTAAATCTACTCAAAAGCTAAAGATCAAAGAACAGGACTGCAATGGCTCAAGAGAGACAAAAAATTAACAAAGTTCAACCCAACATAATGGACGGAAATCTTCCCCACCTATCAGTTATCTCAATAAATGTGACTGTCGTGAACTCCCTCCTCAAGAGACATAGGCTAGCTGAATGGATAAAAAAATAACACAAGCCATATATCTGCTGCCTTCAGGAAACACATCTAAGATGCAAGGATGCAGTAAGACTAAAGTTAAAGGGGTAGAGAACAATATTTCAAGCAAAGGGAGGCCAAAAGAAAGCTTGCGTTGCAGTGCTGATAACAGACAATTTAGTTTTTAAATCAACAAAAGTAATAAAAACCAAAGAAAGTCACTATATAATGGTGAAGGGTACAGTTCAACAAGAAGACATAACAATTCTAAGTATGTATGCACCCAACGTAGGTGCACCCAGATTCATAACGCAAACTCTTCTTGATCTAAACAAATGGATAAACAGCAATAGCATAATATTCAGAGACTTTAACCCCTTGCTGACAGCAAAGGACAAATCCTCCAAACAGAAAATCAACAAAGAAATAATAGACTTAAACAGAAATCTAGAACAAATGGTCCTGACTGACATTTACAGTACATTCTAACCCAAAACCACTGAAAACACATTCTTCTCATCAGCTCACGGGTCATTCTCTAAGATTGACTATGTCCTAGGACACAAAACATGTCTCAAACAATTAAAAAAAATAGAAATTATACCATGTATCTTTTCAGACCACAATGGAATAAATGTAGAAATCAACCATAACAGGAAATCTCATTTCTACACAAAGTTGTGAAAACTAAACAAGCTTCCACTGAATGATCACTTCATAAATGAGGAAATCAAGATGGAAATCAAAAGATCCTTTGAACTAAATGACAAAGGAGACAGATATCAAAACCTGTGGGACACAGCTAAAGCAGTCCTGAGAGGAAAGTTTATTTCCATAAATGCGTATATCCAAAAGTCGTAAAGATCAAAAATAAACTAATGAATCATCTCGAAGAGCTGGAAAAAGAAGAACAGACTGACCCTAAACCCAGCAGAAGAAGTGAAATCTTTAAGATCAAATAAGAACTAAATGAAATTCACAACAGGGAAACTATATGGAACATTAATAAAACAAAAAGTTGGTTCTTTCAGAAAATAAACAAAATTGACACACCTTTGGCTAGACTAACGAAAAGCAGAAAAGAAAAATCTCTAATAAGCTGCATCAGAACAATAAAGGAGATATTGAAACTTATGACAAACAGATACAAGATATAATTTATGATTACTACAAAAACCTCCATGCACACAAACTGGAAAATGGGGAGGAAAGGGACAATTTCTTAGAAACACACAGCCACCCTAGGCCCAATGAAGAATAAATAGAATTCCTGAACAGACCAATATCAAGTACTGAAATTGAAACAGCAATAAAAAACCATCCTAAAAAGAAAAGTCCTGGACCAGATGGTTTCACACCTGAATTTTACCACACCTACAAAGAAGAACAGGTGCCTATTCTGCAGAAATTATTCCACAGCATGGAGAAAGATGGAATCCTCCCCAACATATTTTATGAAGCGAACTTAACCCTGATATCAAAACATGGAAAGGATGCAACAAAAAAAGAAAACTAATGACCAATGTCACTTAAGGATAAAGATGCAAAAATTCTCAACAAAAGCCTAGCCAATCGAATCCAGGTGCTTGTCAAGAAAATAATTTATCACAACCAAGTGGGATCCATCCCAGGGATGCAAGGATGGTTCAACATATGCAAATTTATAAATGTAATTCACCATATAAACAGAAGCAAAAACAAAAACCATATGATCCTTTCAACAGATGCAGAAAAAGCATTTGACAAAATTCTACACTCTTTTATGATAACAATACTAAATGAAATAGAAATAGATGGGGCTTATCTAAAAATAATGCAAGCCATATATGACAAACCCACAGCCAATATCATACAGAATGGGGGAAAATTGAAAGCATTCCCACTTAGAACTAGAGCAAGGCAAGGTTGCCCACTATCTCCACTTCTATTCAACATAGTGCTGGAAGTCCTTGCTACAGTAATCAGACAAGAAAGCGGAATTAAGGGCATCCAAATGGGAGCAGAAGAGATCAAACTCTCACTCTTTGCTGATGACATGATATTATACCTAGAAAACCCTAAGGATTCAACCAAGTGAGTCCTTGAATTGATAAATGAACTTAGTAAATTCTCAGGATACAAAATAAATACACAGAAATCAGAGGCATTCATATACGCCAACAGGAGTAGAAGTGAGAACCAAATCAAAGACTTAATTCCCTTCACAATAGCAGCAAAACAAAATAAAGTACCTAGGAATATATTTAACTAAGGAGGTAAAAGACCTCTACAGGGAGCACTATGAAACACTGAAGAAGGAAATAGCAGAGGATGTAAACAGGTAGAAGAACATATCATACTCATGGGGTGGCAGAATCAACATTGTGAAAATGTCTATACTACCCATAGTGACCTACAGAGTCAATACAATCCCTATTAAAATACCATCGTCATTTTTCAGAGATATATAAAAATTAATTTTACACTTTGTATTTAACCAGAGAAGACTCCATATAGAAAAATCAATCCTAGACAATAAAACCAAAACAGGAGGTATTAATTTACCAGATTTTAAACTATACAACATGGCTATAGTAATTAAAACAGTTTAGGACTGGCACAAGAACAGGGATATTGACCAATGAAACAGAACAGAGAACCCAGATATAAAACCTTCCTTATATAGCCATCTAATCTTCGAAAAAGCAGACAAAAACATACGCTGGGGAAAAGAATCCTCATTCAATAAATGGTACTGGGAAAATTGGATAGCCATATGTAGAAGACTGAAACAGGACCCACACCTTTCACCTCACAAAAATCAACTCACGCTGGGTAACAGACTTGAACCTTAGGTGTGAAACTATTAGAATTCTAGAGGAAAACGTTGGAAATACTCTTCTAGACATTGGCCTAGACAAAGAATCTCTGAAGAAGACCCCAAAGGCAATCACAGCAGCAACAAAAATAAATAAATGGTACCTGATCACATTAAAAAGCTTCTGCACAGACAAAGAAACTTTCAAGAGAGAAAATAGACAACTCACAGAATGGGAGAAAATGTTCACAAGCTACACATCCGATAAACGGCTGATAACTAGAATCTATTTAGAACTCAGGAAAATCAGCAAGGAAAAATTAAACAACCCTATCAAAAAGTGGGCACAGGACATTAACAGAAACTTTGAAAAGAAGACAGAATAATGGCCAACCAACATACGAAAAAATGCTCCACATCACTAATCATCAGGGAAACGCAAATCAAAACTGCAATGAGATATCACTTATCTTCAGTAAGAATGGCTTTTATCAAAAAATCCTCAAGCAATAAATGTTGGCATCGGTTTGGAGAGATGGGAATACTCCTACACTGCTGGTGGGACCGCAAACCAGTTCAACCTCTGTGGAAAGAAATATGGAGATACCTTAAAGTGATACAAGTATTTCTACCATTTGATCTAGCAATTCCACTACTGGGCATCTATCCAAAAGTTCAAATGACACTCTACAAAAAAGACACCTGCACTCCAGTGTTCATAGCAGCACAATTCACAATTGCAAAGTTGTGGAAACAACCCAAGTGCCCATCAATACATGAGTGGATTAATAAAATGTGGTGTATGTATACCATGAAGTACTATTCAACTTTAAGAAACAATGATGATATAGCACCTCTTGTATTTTCCTGTATAGAGCTGGAACCCATTCTACTATGTGAAGTATCTCAAGAATGGAAAAACAAGTACCACATGTACTCACTAGCAAATTTGTATTAACGGATTAACACCTAAGTGGATATATAGGAATAACATTTATCCGGTGTCAGGCAGGTGGGAGGGTGGAGGAGGGATGGGTATATACAAAGATAATGAGTGAGATGTGCAATGTTTGGGGGATGGTCACGCTTGAAGCTTTGACTCAAGTGGTGAGGGGGGCATCGCAATATAGGTAACCTTAACATTTGTATCCCCATAATATGCTGAAATTAACAAAAAGAAATTTAAAAATAAACAAAAATCAGAAAGAAGGAAAGAAAGAAAAAGAAAGAAAGAAGGAAAGAAAGAAAAAGAAAGAAAGAAAGAAAGAAAGAAAGAAAGAAAGAAAGAAAGAAAGAAAGAAAGAAAAAAAGAAAGAATGATTGTGAGGAAGAACAGAAAGAAATAAAGATTGGCAGATTGGCAGAGATCCACCCTGGAAAAACTTGGAGCCTGATGTAGAGTGTAGATGGGGGTTTCATTTCTCCTTCCCTCACGCTTCCAGTAGTCAGACAGCTGCCAAGCTGCTTGCAAGCTTTTTCATCCTTATAAGCCAAAGGGCTGCTACAAACCACTTTGTGAAAACAAAGCATCAGGCTTCCAGCCCCTTCTGCGTTGCTCCCTGTAGCCATGGCCTGGAATCGAGACATGGATGCCATACTGCTTCTCTGCACATAGGGTCCCTTAGTCCACCACAGGGAGCTCCAAACTTTCAGGATTCACATCACTTGTTTCCACAAAGACAGTTTCCAACTCCTGCACAGACTGCAATGGGCCCCAGAGAATTTGTGTGGTCCCAGAGCTTGGACATTTTGTGCAGCCTACCATCCAGGGAGATGGACCAGAAGAGCTGAAATTCTGACCCTTCATTCAAACACCCTTCATCCCCCATCCTCCCCCGCCCTGACCACTGCAGCCAAGGTCAGTTGAGCCGAGAGTTTAACCATATGATCATCTCAATAGATTCAGAAAAAGCATTTAACAAAATCCAACACACCTGCATAATAAAAACACTCAAAAAACTAAGCATAAAAGGAACATATTAATATATCAAAAATATAAAGGGCATATATGACAAACCCATAGCCAACATTACGCTGAATTGGGAAAAGTTGAAAACAATCCCCCTAAAATAAGAAACAAGACAAGGTCTCCCACTGTCACCACTTCAATTCAACATAATGCTAGAATGCCTAGCCAGAGCAATCAAGCAAGAGAAAGAAATAAAGGGTATCCAAATCAGGAAATAGGAGGTCAATGAATCACTTTTCAAAGATTATATGATCTTATATCTAGAAAATACAAAAGACTCTACCAACAGACTCCTACAATTAATAAACAACTTCAGCAAAATCTCAGGCTACAAAATCAATGTACACAAATCAGTAGCATTTCTATATACCAATAAAAATCAAGCTTAGAGTCAAATCAAAGACTCAATACCACACAAAATAGCTACAAAGAAAATAAAGTACCTAGGAAAATACTAACCAAGGGAGTGAAAGATCTCTACAAGGAGGACTATGAAACACTGAGAAAATAAATCACAGATGACACAAACAAATGTAAAAACATATGCTCATGGATTGGTAGAATCAACAGGGTTAAACTGTCTACACTACCCAAAGTGATTTGCAGATTCAATGAAATCCCTATCAAAATACCAATGTCATATTCCACAGATCTAGGAAAAATAATTCTATTCTTCATTTGAAACTATAAAAGAGCCCAAATAGCCAAAGCAATCTTAAGCAAAAAGAACAAATCTAGAAAAATCACATCACTAGACTTCAAGCTATACTATAAGGCTATAGTAACCAAACTAGCATGGAATTGGCATAAAAACAGAGATATAGACCAATGGAACAGAATAGAGATCCCAGATGTAAGACCAACTACCTACAGCCAACTTATCTTTTACAAAACAGACAACAATGTACACTGGGGGAAAAAAGATCTAGTCAATAAATGGTGGTGGGAAAATTGAATAGTCGCATTTACAAGAGGGAAACGGGACCCATGTTTCTCACCACTCGTCAAAATTAATTTAAGATAGATAAAAGACTTAAATATAAAGCAAGAAACAATAAAAATTCTAGACTAAATCAACAAAAACTCTTCTAGACAATGGCCTAGGCAAAGAATTTATGACTAAGACCCCAATGTCAAACACAGCAACAACAAAAATAAATAAATAGGACTTGATTAAACTAAAAAGCTTCTGCATGGCTAAGAAAATAATCAATGGAGCACATAGAAAACCTACCTACAGAATGGGAAAAAATCCTTATAATCTGTACATCCGATAAAGTGCTAATATCCAAAATATACAGGGAAATTAGGAAGAAAAAATTAAAAATAAAACCCATTTAAAAGTGTGCAAAACACATGAACAGGAAGGTTTCTAAAAGAAGATAGACAAATAGCCAACAAACATATGAAAAACTGCTCAGTACATTGGTTATGAGGGAAATTCAAATTAAAACACCAATGAGATATCATCTTATCCCTGTTAGAATGACTTTCATTAAAAAGTATAAAAACAATAGATGTTGATGTGGATGCAGAGAGAAAAGAAAACTTATACACTGTTGGTTGGACTGTAAATTAGTACGACCTCTATGGAAAATAGTATGGAGATTCCTCATAGAACAAAAAGTACACCTACCATTTGATTCAGAAATCCCACTACTGGGTATATACCACAAAGAAAAAAAGTGATTTTATCAAAAAGACACCTGCACTCAAATATTTATTACAGCACAATTCACAATTTCAAAAATGTGGAATCAGCCCAAGTGTCCATCAATTCATGTGTGGGTTAACACAATGTGGTATATATATACCATGGAGTAGTACTCATCCATTAAAGTGATGAATTAACTCCTTTTGCAACAAGTTGGCTGATACTGGAGACCAGTATCCCAAATGGAGTCTCTCAAGAATGGAAAAAAATAAATAAATAGCACATGTTCTCTCTATTAATTTGGAACTAACTGATGGGCACACATAGGCACAGATGGAACTAAAACTCAGTGGAAATCAAGTGGGGGGCAGTGGCAAAAAAGTACCTAATGTATACAATAAACACTATTCAGATGATGGGTACACTTATAGTTGTGACCCAAGCATTACAAAAATGATCTATGTAACAAAAACATTTGCATCTCCTTAATATTATGGAACAAAAGAAAAAAGAGAGAGAAGTCATGAGGAATGATGGTTTTTGTTGTTGTTTTGTTTTTGATTTTTTTCCCAAATAGTAATAAAGTAGAACTTGGACATAGTCCCAGAATTAATCATGCACTATGTGGTTTATGAACACTTTAATGCATGGATTACTAGTTACTAGTGTTTAGTCACTAAAAACAAGTAATGGTACACTGACTTAATTTACGTTTTAATATAGTAGAATGTTTTGATGAACAATAAATATGTATAATTATATGTAATTATAACCTGACTATTGGAATGTGGGTATCAGACAACCCGACCTCAACAAGCAGATGTTCTGGTTGAGTGAGGCAACATCATCCCTTTCCTGGCAGCTTTGCACAGAAGTAAGGAAAGGACCTTTGATCCCTGCTGCAGCAGATTCCTGCCAGCATTTTTAGAGCTTGAGGGCAAGCTCACCCAACCCAGCCCCACTCAGATACACTCTCTGCTATGGTGGAGAATAAGGACACACCTGGAATTTCCAAGGTGTCTACCTGGGGCCTTTCATTACTTCTGAGGAACTAGAGTTGGTCACAGGACCAAAACAACATTGCAGCTTGTTCCTTTCAACAAGCACTACCTACTAATAGGGAGGCCAATTTGCATGTCCCTTATAGTATTTACTTACTTAATCATAAATAATGTGGTTGATTCTTATCCAAAAGCACCACATATTTGCTCACAAATTAAACTGGGCATGTTATTATCTAAACAAAAGAAAATCCAAAAGTAAGAAGCCACAGATGCTCCAGATAAGAAGGAATCATTGAATGATATTATACATAATATAGTATATTATATTTATATTATAACCAATGGATAAATGAACAAATTAAAAGTAAAATTTAAATGCTTCTTTAATTTTTATTTTCAAACAAAAACAGAAATGCAACATATCAAAACAGTGAGATACAGTAAAGTCAGTTCTAAGAGGGAAATTAATAGCAATAAACTCCTAGGCAAAAAAATAAAGAAAAGAAAGAAATATTTCAAAGAAACAACCTAATGTTGTACGTCACGTAAATATAAAATAAGAACAAACTCAATCCAAAATAAGCAGAAAGAAGGAAATAGCAAAGATAAGAAAGAAAAATAAAATAGAAACTAGAATAATAATACAAAATGTCAATTAAATGAAGAGTTTTTTTTAAAAAAATATGAGCATATTCACAAACATTTAGCCAGACTAAGTACAAAAAAGGAGACTCAAACAAATATATATTATATTTATAATAATTAATTATATAGTAATTATTATATATTATTTATGTATATAAATTTACTTATTGTTGCTTAGGAAGTGTTACAACTTCTAAGCTCCTTACATACTGGACCAGAAGCCAGAGTTCATTAGTTTTGGGGGAAGTTTTCTCTAGTAGTATGAAAGATGAATTTGGGAGAGCGTGTGATTCAAGGAGGTAAAACTGGGGATCATTTAGAATAATTTGGTTGATCAGTGATTGTGGCTTAAATAAAGGAGCACGAGGGGAAATAAATCAGAGTGATCCAATATGAAAGCTCTTAAACATGCTGAATTAGTAAGACTAGATGATTTTTTTAATATGGACAGAGGGTGAAAGACATGAAGTAGCCAAATTTGACTTAGGAAAAGCCCGAATCTGAAGCCTTGTTATGCATTTTAATTTGGATCAGAACCCATATATTCAGATTCTTGTTATTAATAATTTTAATGCTCATTATTACTTTTAAAACTTGACTATTTTCATTAACACAAGATTATATGAAAACATACACATATTTTTGTAAAATATTTATATCTAGCTAGCTAGACAGCTATCATATATTATCAGAGGCTTAAGAGGAGACAGAGTATTATCATTGTTTTCAGTTTAGTTACAGAATATCCTCTCATGTCAAATGCATATTATATATGATTATGATAATAATTTTATTTTTCAACCAGGATATTGTTTTTGTACAAATAATTTAATTTTTTTCTCCCAAAGTTTTTTATATAATATGGTTGGGCTTCCTATGCATTTTAGGTTAGAATTCAAAATATACTCTTCTTTAATTATGCTTAAACAAATTAAACTAGATAAGAGAAGGTACCTTTAAAATCAACTCCACAGTGCATCTACATAGTTAGTAATGAACTTCTGGGTAGTAATTAACTTCTGATTAAATGAACACACTGAGAGATATAACACTTTGACTATGCAAACTCTGGTGCTGATGCTTCTGATGCCAGTTCCCTAAGGAGAGATTCGGCCAGTGAAAGGATGCATTACAAATTAGAATGGGATTCATTATTTTCTTATTTTTATCACCTGGTTTGTTTTTTGTTTTGTTATTTATTTTGTCTTTGTTTTAAACAATGATGTTTCTGTGTTTCGTTGGAGTGGGATGATATAAGTGGTGAAAGATTCCAGGACTGGAAAGGCAATTGTTCTTTAGCAGTAGAATGAAAAGTGCAAAGAGCTCAACTCTTCTTCACATGTAGTCTCCGACAATTATCATACAAACCACAAAAGGAAGATATTCTATTATAAATCATAACTACTGTATAATCAGTAAAAATATAATATACTTGTTTTAAATAAAATTTAGTACTATAAATAATGAATGATAAATATATTACAAGACATCATTTCTGTGGGATGTGAACTCAATTAACATAATATTTTTTATTATAACTACCCTTCAATAGCATAGAATTTTCTTCATATAATTAAAAATGGCACTAAAAGCATAGATACCTTTTATATAGCCTTCAACTTAGTTGTTTTCATTAATTTATATAACACAATTAGTTTGGAAGCAGCTGTGTACAATCTACTTTATATAGAGAGTTGGTCAAATTCACATACCATGTACCTCATGATGCAATGAAGCAGAAGTGTATTGGGATTAAGACTCTCAGTCTCTGTGGTCAAATGGTTTGGATCTGAAGCTTGATCCTACAACTCAGTACTGTGACCTCAGACAATGACTCAGTCTGCTTTATTCCTGTTATAACAGAACACCTGAGATTGGCTAATATATAAAAACAGAGATTTATTTCTTATACTTTTGAAGGCTGATAAGTCCAAAGACAAGGATCCCATATTTGGTGATGGTGGTCATGCTACATCATCCCATGGCAGAAGGAAAAATGGTAATAAAGTATGTGTGAAAGACAGAAGAGAAAAGAGAGCTGAACACATTCTTTTATCTGAAACCCACTCCCATGATAATGACATTAATCAATTTATGAGAGCAGGTACCTTATTATTTAATAACCTCTTAATGGCTGCACCTCTCAACACCTCTGCAATGCGGATTAAGTTTTCAACACATAAACTTTGGGGTACAAATTCAAGCCATAACAAGTTACACTACCATATCATATGTCACTTATCTATAAAAATATAAACAATGATAGTGCCTATATCATAGCATTATTGTAACTATTAAATAAACAAATACATGTAAAATCTTTAGAAAAGTTCCTGTTCTATAAAAAGTGATATTTATGTGTTAGGTATTAGTATTGGAGGTTATTTTTCTCTCCAACATTCAAATCTCTTAACATTTTATACAAAATATGTTAATAATTGTGAAATGTGGAATACTAAGACACTCCAAGTATGCTTCAAGCTATGTAAAATGAGGTAGGGAGCACTACTTCACTCTTAGTCTTGTAAGACACAAGGGCTCTCATTTTGGTCAAAATTAGATGTTTGTAGCATTCAAAACCACTGATTACTTTTTCATCCTTGACATTCTCTCTTTGTCTGACTTTCATAGTATTATATTTATAGTATATTATTTATGGAGTTTTTATAATCCCATTATTTTTTTTTCTTTTTTTTCCCCATTCCACTCTACACAAATATTCCCAACTCAAAGAGATTGCATAGTGTATAATTCGATTTAAATGAAATGCCCAAAGGGCAAATCACTTGACACATAAATCAGAGTTTAGGTTGCCTAGGGTTTGGAAATGGACGGAGAGTTTGGAGACAGCAAGGGGTGAGAGATTTCTTTTTGAGATAAAGAAAATATTCTAAAATTGTTTGTGTTGATGGATGCACAACCCTGTGAATATACCAAAGCTATTAAATTGCAGATGTTAAATTGGGGAATTTTATGGTGTGTAAATTCTTAGATTTTATTTCAGAATATTAAAGTTGTACAAATGTTTTGGGTATATGCATTGCTTTTGTACAGTTTGAGCCGAATTTATAATTGTGCCCATCCCACAAATAGTGTGCATTGTACCCGTTACGTGTGGATTTATGAACCTTTCCTCCCCCTTCTGCCTGCTTGATTTCCATTGAGTTCTGCTTCCATATGTGCATATAAGCGGTGATTGATTCATTCTAGTTTAATAGTGATTATATGTGGTGCTCGTTTTTCCATTGTTGTGATACTTCACTTAGAAGAATGATCTCCAGTTCCATCTAGATTGTTACAAAAGGTATCAGTTTCTCATTGCTTTATGGTTGAGTAGTATTCCATGATATACAAATACTGCATTATATTGATCCACTCATGTATTCATGGGTACTCTCATGGTGATTGATTCTCTGTGCATTGACACCCTCATCTGTTGTTTGGAAACGTTTTGATAAAAGCCATACTCAGTGGAGTTATGTGATATCTCACTGTGGTTTTAAATTGCATTTGATGATTAGAGATATTGAGCAATTTTCATATGTTTATTAGACATCAGTCCTTCTTTTGAAAAGCTTCTGTTCATGACTTTTGCCCACTTTTTAATGGGGTTGTTTGATATTTTTTCTTGTAGGTTTGCTTGAGTTCTTTATAGATTCTTATTATTAGCCCTTAATCAGATGTATAGCATTCATATATTTTCTCCCATTTTGTAGGTTGCATGCTTGTTCCACTGATTGTTTCCTTGGCTGTGCAGAAGCTTTTTAATTTGATCAGGTCCTGTTAATTTATTTTTGTTGATTTTACTATTGCCCTTTGGGTCTTCTTCATAAACTCTTTGCCTAGGCTGATTACTATAATAGTTTTTCCAACATTTTCTTTCAGAATTCTTATAGTTTTATGACTTAGGTTTAAGTCTGTTATCCATTATGAATTTTTTTTTATTTTGACATATTATGGGGGTACAAATTTTAAGGTTTCAAAAAATGCCCTTTCCCCCCTCCCCCCACAAGTCTGAGTTTCCAGCATGACCATCCCCCAGATGGTGCACATCTCACTCATTATCTATGTATATATCCGCCCCCCTCCCCCGTCCCACCTGCCCAATACCCAATTACTATAGTACCTATGTGTCCATTTAGGTGCTGCTCAGTTAATACCAGTTTGCTGGTGAATATATGTGGTGCTTGTTTTTCCATTCTTGGGATACTTCAGTTAGTAGTATGGGTTCCAGCTCTAACCAGGAAAATATAAGATGTGCTATATCA
>VSMD01103323.1:0-22657 GCA_008750895.1 Mirza zaza | reverse complement strand
GAAGATAATATAAAGCCTTAGCATTGAGAAAGGCAGTATAAGCACATATTTAGAGGATATTAAAAGTAATAAGTAAAGCTTTTGTGCAGTTTTAAACATACATAGTTTTTGACATCTAGATGAGACAAATGATTTCTTTTTTTTTTTTTTGAGACAGAGTCTCACTTTATTGCCCAGGCTAGAGTGAGTGCCATGGCGTCAGCCTAGCTCACAGCAACCTCGAACTCCTGGGCTCAAGCAATCCTGCTGCCTCAGCCTCCCAAGCAACTGGGACTACCGGCATGCGCCACCATGCCTGGCTAATTTTTTTCTATATATATTAGTTGGCCAATTAATTTCTTTCCGTTTATAGTAGAGATGGGGTCTCGCTCTTGCTCAGGCTGGTCTCGAACTCCTGAGCTCAAATGATCCGCCCGCCTCGGCCTCCCAGAGAGCTAGGATTACAGGCGTGAGCCACCGCACCTGGCCTAAATGATTTCTTTTGACAAAGTATAAATTATCAGAATTAAACTCAAGAAAAGGTAGAAAACCTGAACAGACTAATAACAATGGATAAAGTGAAAAAGCTGTTAATAACTAAGTGATCAAGGTTAACATCACCAGTAATAAGTCATGTTACTAGAATGTGAATGTACCACCTAATGTGATACAATGAGAAGGTCACATCACCTCTGTGGTATCCTTCCTGCAAACCCAAAACTCCAGTTTAAGCATGAGAACACATGAAATAAACTCAAATTTTGGGATGACAGTCTATAAAATTTCTGACTAGTACTTTTCGATATTGTCAAATTTATGGGGGGAAAAAAGCAGAAAGATTGAGAAACTGTCACAGAGCAGAAGAAACTAGGGACTCATGACACTAAATGCAATATAGTGTCCTGCAACAGAAAAAAGACATTGATGGAAAAGTAGGGGAAATCTGGATAGAGTCTGTAGCTTAGTTAATAATGTTATACTAATGCTAACTTCTTTGTTTACACAAATGTACCATGTCTCTATAAGATGTTAACATAAGAGGAAGCTGGGTGAAGGATATACAAGGACAATATATTATATTTATAACTTTTCTGTAAATCTCAAATTAGAGTTGTTAAAGATCTGTCACCAGAAAAGGGCAGCAGGCCCATGTGGTTTTATAGGCCTAGGCCTACTGCCTTTTCTAGTGTAGCTCGTTAACAAGCAACTGGAAATTCTAAAGTTATTATTAAAACTATTCCAAAATATTGAAAATATAGAAAGCATCCCAGTTTATTATATGAAGGCAACATTACATCAGTACATATAACCTAATGAAGATAGCAAAAGGGAGAAAATATGGATGTAAAAATCTTAAGTATTAAATCCAAAGTATTAAAAAATTGAATCTAGTAGATAGTTGAGAGAATAATATGCCATATATTTATTCTGGAAGTACATCATATTTCATTATGATGAGATATATCAATATAATTCATTACATATTGAAAAAGTAAAACTACATGATCATATTATTCATGGTAAAATTCTAAGTAAAATTTTTTTTAAATCTGTGGAAAATATAGAGAATATCCTTTTTTTGTTTATTTTTATAATGCAGAGATGGAGCTGACTTTCCTCAGTGAATGAGAAAGCCTAAGGGAAAAAGCTGATAGATCTGCCTACAAATAAATTAAATGTCAGTGTATAATTTTCATGTTAGAAACATGACTTATGCAAATATAGAAAGAATATGTGTCCGAAACTCATGCATCCTTTTAATTAAAGTGGGAACCAGTAAGATATTAAGCTAAGTATCAGAGCATCTAAAGAACAGATTTATATGGTCCATCTGGAAAGGCATTTTTAAAAATGTGCCTTAAGAATAAAATTGATGGCCGGGCGCGGTGGCTCAAGCCTGTAATCCTAGCTCTCTGGGAGGCCGAGGTGGGCGGATCATTTGAGCTCAGGAGTTCGAGACCAGCCTGAGCAAGAGCGAGACCCCATCTCTACTATAAATAGAAGGAAATTAATTGGCCAACTAATATATATAAAAAAAATTTGCCGGGCATGGTGGCACATGCCTGTAGTCCCAGCTACTTGGGAGGCTGAGGCAGCAGGATTGCTTGAGCCCAGGAGTTTGAGGTTGCTGTGAGCTAGGCTGACGCCACGACACTCACTCTAGCCTGGGCAATAAAGTGAGACTCTGTCTCAAAAAAAAAAAAGAATAAAATTGATTACATACAAATTTGGTTAATATTCTAAAAAGTTATAAAACTATAACCTTTGGGTTTGTATTTCTCCAGGACAGAAATGTACAAGCTACATGGAACTTCTTCATAGCATCTGGGCTGTAATCAAATCGTAAATAGGAAGGTCAAACACAGGTTTGACCTTCAAGAATTTGACCTTCAAAACACATTATCTTCAAGAATTAAATAATCCCTTGGTGGCCTTCTTAAAACAGTTGCCCAGTATGCCATTGAAAGAATATGCTCTTTTCATTTCCAAGTTTTGGATAAATTTTCTTAATACTAGTATACTTTGGTAGACATTGTTAACCAAATTAAAAACAACAAGGTTGATTATCTTGATCAAAAAAAACCTAAAAAAATAGCAAAACCCAAGTGGAAAAAATAGAATGCAAATTATCACTTTACTGAAGAAGAGCTGCACATCGCCAGAAACCATGAGAAGCTGCCTCTAATCTCAGTCATAATTTTTAAAAATCAAAACAACTGTGAATATAATGAAGATTTTGGTTATCAAATGGGCTAAAGTGTAAAATGTTTGTAACTAAGTATTATTAGCTGTATCGGTGTATTCACACTTTAATAGTGAGATTCTAATTTGTTACCACAGGCCAGTTTGTAAGTGTTTCTTGTAACAGCGGAATAGTGAAAACCTCAAATAATCTTGGTATTAGGTAAACACACCATGTTTTCCAGGCATGTGGAAAAGCATGAGATTTATCTGGAAAGTTCTCCAAGATTCTATTAAGTGAGAACCGTAAGATGTGGACAAATACATATATATATATATATATTTTTTTTTTTTTTTTTTGAGACAGAATCTCACTTTGTTGCCTGGCTAGAGTGCCGTGGTATCAGCCTAACTCACAGCAACCTCAAACTCCTGGGCTCAAGCTATCCTTCTGCCTCAGCCTCCCAAGTAGCTGGGACTACAAGCATGCGCCACCATGCCCGGCTAGTTTTTTCTATATATATTTTTAGTTTGCCAATTAATTTCTTTCTAATTTTAGTAGAGACAGGGTCTTGCTCTTGCTCAGACTGGTTGCGAACTCCCGACCTTGAGCCATCTGCCCGGCTCAGCCTCCCAGAGTGCTAGGATTACAGGCGTGAGCCACCATGCCCGGTCCAAATACATATTTTTATTTAAAAAATTTTACATGTGTATTTTATACCTGGATCTGAATAATATAGAAAAACTTACTTATGTTAGTGGGGTAAGGAAACTTTTTCTCTTTTTGTTCTGTATTTTTCTTAAAGAAAGACTTTATTTAAGTAGGGTAGGGAGAGAGATTAAACTCTACTCTGAATACAGTAGGGGCAAGTGGAGATCTATAGCCATCAGGCAATTGTTAAGAAGAGGATCTGTCTTTTTTTTCAAGTAGGGATAGATGATTTTAATTTTCATATTTTTAAAAGAATTTATATTAATACAAAAAATTATCACATTCTCTTAGAAAATTTCCTATTGTAGCAATTTATGAAACTACCCAGATAATAGAGAAATCCTTCATTTTTTCCTACTGATGCTTAAAGAGGGAGAAAGCAGAACAAGTTATTATAGTATATAATACCTCAAAGTGTCTGTCATAAATACTTAGGAGGAATGAATATTTGTACTAATATAAATCACAAATATTTGTGAGCTGGGCCCTGTGTCTCCCTTATTCCTGTTTCTTTTTGTCAAACTCTTCCTCCCTGGCTTTCTCTTTCAAAGATGAATTCAATTCTGCAGTATTTTGTGACATTCTAACTCTGATGTATTCTTTGCTTTTCACAGGAAAAATAGGAAGAGTTTTCAACATTTGACTCAGGTGGTTGGAGTAGTGAAACTAGGCAGGGAGGGCTCAGCCAAAATAAGAGCTGCTTATGTGGTGACTCATGAAAGAGTCAAGGTTTTAGTAGCAGCTGGCAGAAAACAAAAGAAAGATACAGATAAGGTAGGGATGTGTGTGTGTGTGGAACTGTACATTATAAAGCTAGGCATATTTCTAAGAATGCATACTAATACAATTTAACCTTTGATGAGTAAGACTATTCCATAGAGTATCAGTTCTTGTAATCTGCTGTAATAAATGATGCATGCAAGTAATTTGTAAGTATGTAGGTATGAAGGGCTGACTTAGACTATTATGCTGAGTCTTGTCTCCATGTTTAGCTCCAATGTAAATGCATTTGTTATAGATTGGAACATCACTAAGTTGAATTTGCTAAAATTGTGTGTAAAATGATAGTATCTAGTAACTCAGTGAGAGTCAAAGGAATCTCCTATGAAGAAAATCAAGTGCCTTTTAATAAAGATTTGTGATACTTAATTTTACTCCTTTGTAGTTTGCTTGTTTGGCCTACTTTAAGGACTTGGCTGTATGCGACATAATTGAGGGTGCTGAACAAGTGAGATGTTAGAAAAGTCTCATCATTCAAATATTAAGTAGATTTTCAGGATTCATTCTGAGTTCTAGCTCTACCTTCTAAAATACATAAATATATGGTAGTCTTCCCTTATCCACAGGGCGTATGTTTTAAGATTACTAGTAGATAAAACCAGTAGATGAAACTGCAGACAGTACCCACCCATTTACCATCAGTCAGAACACATTTTTGTTGGTGACTTTCATGCACTAATTTAATGCCTTTTCCATCTTAACTAAGGCCATGACTTTTGTAGTTTGAGGTACGACAGCAAAACTAGCAAGAATTTCTTTTTCCTTCTTCACAATATTACTGATAGAAGATTCATTCTTAATGTAGATCTTAGCAACTTTGGCATAAGATTTTTCCTTATTAAGTTGAGAACTTTCACCTTTTCACTTAAAGGAAGCACTTTCTGTCTTCTCTTTGGCATATCCAAATTGCCAGCATCACTGCTGTTTCCACTCTGGGGCCATTAGTAAGTAAAAGAAAGGTTACTTAACATAAGCACTGTGATAACCTAGACGGTTACTAAGTGACCAGAAGGCGGGCAGGTAGCATGTACACTGGGGATTTGCTGGACAAACAGATGATTGATGGTCCCAGGCTGGATAGAGTGGGGTTGGATACTGTGTGAAATTTCATCATGCTACTCAGAATGGTGTGCAATTTAAAACTTATTTATTTCTGGAATTTTCCATTTAATGTTTTCAGACTTGAAGCCACAGAAAATGAAACTGAAGGTAAAGGAAGACTACTATATTTTATTTTACAGGTCTCCAAGTAAATGGTTGGATTGTATGAAACTGTATTTTTATATCAATGTTGGTTGTTTTTGTTTCTAAAATTGGTCAATCTTAGGTGAAATAGGGGATCACCTATTAGTCATCTTTAAAATTGGCTGTGGGAGTACGAGACCTACATACCTCTGCCTTGTAGCTAAAGCTTACAGCTTTTTCCCCTTCTTCCTTACCAGCTGAGGGGAAAAGCTTGTCTTTTCTTATCAAACAGTCTTAAGGCTTTATACATAAATGTCCCTGAAAGAAATAAAAAACATTCCCCAAGTCATATTATTTCCTTTCTTAAGAGCAGAATTAAATTGAAAGAATACTCTTTAGAAAAAGGAGAGATTGGGAAGATTTCAAAGAAGGAAGAAGCAAGCTGAGTCTGAGGTTGAAGAAGCAAAGCAGCCTTACCTAAAAATTTTGTCTGTTATCTAATTACATATCAACCATTACCTCCCTATGCATTATCTTCTCTTCTGAGTGCTGATCCCATATTTCTGACTAGACATTATTAGACTAGACATTATTACTTGTATGTTGCTTATCATCACTAATCATTAGAGAAATGCAAATTGAAACCACAATGAGATACCACCCCACCCCTTTGAGGATGGCTACTATCCAAAAAACTGAGAAAATAACAAATGTTAGCAAGGATGTGGAGAAAATGGAATATTTATGCCCTGCCCTGTTGGTGGGAATGTAAAGTGGTGCAGCCACTGTGGGAAGCAATATGGAGTGTCCTCAAAAAATTTAAAAAATAATTTTTAACTCTATTATATGATCCAACAATCCCATTTCTAGCTATATTTCTAAAAGAATTTAAAGCAGGATCTCAAAGATATTTGATTTGCATCCCCATATCTATTGCAACACTATTCACAATAGCCAAGAAGTAGAAGCAACCCAATGTCCATCAATGGACGAATGGATTAAAAAAATGTGGTATATACATAAAATGAACCAATATCATACAGTCTTGAAAAGGAAGAAAATTCTATCACATGATGCAACATAAACAAGCCTTGAGAACATTGTGCTAAGTGAAATAAGCCAGTCATGAAAAGAAAAATACTGAATGATTCCATTTGTTAAGAGGTATCTAACATAGTCAAACTCAGAGAGAAAGCAGAATGGGGTTGCCATGGGCTGGAGGCAGTGGGAAATGGGGAGTTGTTATTGAATGGGTATAGAGTTTCAGTTTTGCTATATGAGAAAGTTGTAGAGATCTGTTGCACAACAATATGAATATAGTTAACTCTACTGAACTGACTATGCATTTACAAATGGTTAAGATAGTATATTTTATGTTATATGTTTTTACCACAATTTAAAAAATTTAAATGTGAATTCTGAGGCCTAACTGCCAAGATACTCTGATTTATACAATTTGAGATAAAGTCCTGGCATTGAAAAATTTAAAAAGGCTTTCGGGTGATTCCACCAGCACAGTGTTAGGAAACACTGAAATAAACATAAAAACATAAGGAATTGTACCACAGCTACTAGGTAAATGATTTTACATGATCCTATAAATAGTTTTATTCTAGGAGATTAAATATTCTTTGGTTCATATGCTGTTAAACTCTAATTTACTAAGTAAGTATTTATTAATTTAGCCATCAGAGTTTAAATTAGAGAATCCTTTTAATAAAAACTTGAAGAAATTTATGAAAACGATTTTCACCAGTATATACAAGATAACAGCAATATCACTTGGTTAAGAATTTTTAATTCTTGTTTTAACTTTGCCATGGCATATGTACAACTAAATGACCATTTATGTAGCTTAAACTTTTACCTTGAGAGATTAAGTGCATTTCAACTAGAATTATGCTTGTTACTTATGCCTGCATAGTTTTTTTTTTATCTGTACATACATCCAAATTCTTATTTTCTGGATTTTTCTGAATGAAACTTGTTTCTAGTTTGTTCCTTATATGGGTATTTACACATAAGAATCATAAATTGTAAATACATTGACTGCAAAAGACAAGGGGAACAGGAAGTACTGGACAGTTTTTGTTATATCAGGTTTTAGAAACTGTACAAATCAAAGACAAAGGTGCAGACTTATTCAGTAAAATAATTAGTACATATAACTACCATTTAAGTTTTCTGAGAATTTCTACCTTAAATATATGAACATATAATCCTTTTAAAACATTGTTCAGCCCTGAGCATTGCAAAATATCTGCTGGCAGGATATGAACTTGGAACAGCAGACTATTCTTTTTTTAGTAGCCTTTTTCCTGCAGATGTGACTTTAACAGAGGAAGATGCTGGGTTGCTCTGTGTGTGTGTGTGTGTGTGTGTATGTTTCGGCAGGTAATCAGCAAAAAAAGGAAAGACAATAGTCGTTTGTTAAATGAACCTTGGTTAATTTAGATATAGAGGGTGTACAGTTGTTTTAAAATGTTTGTGATTTTCTAAGTGTTCCTTTAAAGTTATTTGGTTTTTGAAACTCCTCTAGGGAATTTTAGAAATAAATTTTAACTACTTCAGTTATATCATCTCTGATTTTGGGGAGAGCAGATATATTTAGTCTCTCTTCTAAAATGAGAGATGAACAATTGATGGTAACATTTTTTATATCTGATTATCATATGATATTAGAAAGAGTGGATGTATGGTACAATCAAATATTATCTATTATAGAATTTAAACAAATTATTTGTAAATATTTTCTCCTTACATATGTTAGAAACGTATACTTTCTGATCATATTTTAAGATTTGATACTAAGGCAGAATTAAGTTTCTTTAGGCTAAATTAGATATTTCTTTATAATTTTTTATAAAGATTAATATTTTGGGGAACGGGAATTTGACCCAGACTTACCTACATGTGTGTATATGCTTGTAACTCTTGTCCTGCTTGACACTTGACTTTTTGCATTTTTTCTTTGTTGTACTTAAGTCCCTGTCGTAATCTGGAATGTGAAAAGGACTTCCGGGAAGGACATAAGTATTACTTAAAAAATGTACAAATAGGAATAAAGTCATCAGTCAGTGACTAAGGATAGTCAAACTCAATTTGCTGATGTTTAAATTACCTAATGTCCTGTCTTTCAGAGAGACCAACATTTGGCATTCAGTATCTGGGATTGTGGGTGAGGTGAAAGGAAAGGTGAATTCTAATAATGAATCAAGGCAGGAACTGAAGGAGGCTTTGTTTGTTTCTTTAACTTGTTTTGTGGTAAGATCAGTTGTTTCAGTGAATAACCAAGTTGTAGTGACATGAGGAATTGCACGTTGCTTTTGAGATGCAGAATGACATTGTAGTAACTGCCAAAATTCTTTTCATTTATCATGAATTCCAGAAAGAGAACTTTTGACCAGAGTATCACATTCCTTTTTTTTTTCTTCCTTCAGCTAAACACTATTCATTCTTTAGGGAATACAGCATTCCAGTTTTACTTGAAATCCCAAATGGAATCATACTGAATGGTTATAATCAGGAAAAAAAATGTATAAATAGCACCCAAGAGAGTTTCTTAAGACTGCTTTACCAAGTTCAAATGCATTTTTGTATCTCTAAGCGAGTTTTTAACTAATCCTCCCCCTTTCCCATGCACCCAATAATCATACCCAATTTGTATTGGAACTTTACTTCAAAGTTCATAAACTTTCAGTCTAATCAGGAAAGAGGAATGTCAGTGGGTTAACGTACAGTAAACGGAAGTGTGTAATGGGCCCTGTTTGTAATTTTAATTTTTATATTAAGCTTAAAAGCAAAATAAGACATGAGTTTGATACATATCTTTACTTCATGAGTCAATACTGTGAAAGTAAAAGATCGCTAAATTGGGTTTTTGACTAGCTTTTGAACTATTTAACTCTTGATCTGGCACTTACTTAATTTCTTTGAGATTTAGTTTCCTATCTTTAAAGTCTCTCTTTTCTTTTTGATAGAATTTCTCTCCTCTAATGGAAAAGTGAAAGGATGGATAATGTTTGCTATATTCTCAAGGCTTTTAAGATCTAGCTTAGGAAAAAGTACTAGTTTAAAAACAAAGAAATAGGTAAGTGCCATTGGTAATTTATATAATAATGTCTCTAGCTATAATAGGAGGTTAAAATGAATTAGATTAAGACCGAATTGGGCTTGAAAGGTGGGTAGGCTCCCGCTCCCCGCCAGCTAGGAAGAAGAGGACACAGAAAATAAGGACCAAGGTATGGTTGTAAGAAAGATCGGGACTTGCCTAAAGAAAATGACCTGACGGAAGCACAGAGCTAAGTGGGGAAATGTGGGGGAAAACGGGGATTAAAATTGCATGAATTTATGAAGCCAGACAATGGAGGGCCTTGGAAGTTGTGTAGAAGTTTGTATTTGAATTAGGAAATAATAAGAAGACATTATAGATTCTTGAACAAGGGAGTAACTTAACAAAAGCAATGTTCTAGAAAATCTATCAATGCTTTTTTGGAAAGTTTGGAAGATAATATCTTGAGTTTTTTTCTGGTGCATAAATCTTCTCCTAGCATTGTAAGTCAGCAACCAGTTTTTAAAGATTTCACATTTTCTACTGTATTTAATTAATTGCCTTACCTGGTATGTGACAGTCAACTTAATATGTGTATTCTTACTTTCTGTTTCAGAGCAGTGTCACAGTATAATCTTTTTAAAAAAACTAGACAGCTAGAGATTAAATGAATTAAAATTCAATCACAGTGACACTACAAATGTAAATTACCTCAACCAAAGTAATATTTGGATGAACAGATATTTTATGTGCACAACTGTGTTTGTGGTTGTGTTATAACTGACTTTTCTACATGATCACCAGAAGGTTTCTTTTGACATTAATTGGAAGATCCATCCTGATTGTAGAAACATTAAAGTATGAAATATGTCTTAGAATTGAGGTTATATGATATTTTCATAATGTCTATAGCATTATATGTTTAGCAGATTGGGAGTCGCAATTTGTATTACATGCTAATAATTGAAGCAGTAAAATAGGTGGGAAGAATTGCAGGATTTAATATCCAGAATTAGCAGGAGACAAAAAAGAATAGTTATCAATAAAAGAAAATCAAATATGTGTACCTCTTCCTGAATATGAAGATTAAGTGTGAATGTGGTGTATTTCTGTGTATGCAGGTGAGGCAATAGGTTTGAATCTCAGCTCTTTATGTCTAAAATGGAAATAGCAAACTGTACCCTATCCTTCTTCCCAGGATGGTTGTGAGGAACAAATGAAAGACACTGTGTTTTAAATTTACTTAAACGATTATGTAAACTTTTAACATACTACTTGAATGTATTTAATATCATTATTGCTATTACTTCTAAAAATATAAACCAATATATTATAGTCTTTATTGAAAAGATGATTTATAGTAAAAGATTAGAACTGCCAGTTATTGAGATAGTAATACACATAATTTGGTATGAATATATTGTTCAGAAAAAATCTATAAGAATGTTAAATTGCTCACTGAAGCCAGGAATTTAACGATGATGAGATCATTTATTAATATATCATAATCAGAAATAGTGTTAAATGCATAAGAAAACTACATATATGTAAATAGTTCATACAGACTCCAGTGTACAGATGAGACTCTTTTCCTCTCCCTGGTCCAGGACCAGTGAAACCGTTGGAGCCTGGCAGAAGCAAATGCACAGATGCACCTGTCCTGTAGGTATGCTTCCAAAGCTTCAGGCACACAGGCTCCCACAGAAAAAACAACCTCTGCTGAAGGTTATAGACACTGTAAGCCACAGGAGAAAACAAACCATGATGCAGGAGAATGAGCAGACACAACAGGCAAGAGAATAAACATGATAAGAACTGGAGATAATGGAAAAACCTTAAAGAGACTATAAAACAAATTTGTTTAAAATGATTATAGATAAAAGGAGGAATAGGAATCATAAAGGAAAACCTGTGCAATATGAAAGGAACAGGAAGATTTGAAAGAGACCAAACTACACTTAAAAGTGAAAACATACAATAATTGAAATTAAAATGTCATTGGTTTTCATTCAATAAACTTTTGAGTTCTATATGCCATTACATAGTTCTTACTATATAATCATTCAAAGAGAGATTTAATTTGAAGAAGTATTTGAGTATGTCTCCAGAAAACAGCATGGCGATATAAAGAGAGAGGGGGGGGAAAAGATGTTACAATCATGGAAGGCAGAATGAGAGGGTTCAACTTATGTCTAATGGAGTTTTTATTAATAGAACCAGAGAATAGAAAGAATGAATAGGAGAATATCTGAAGGGAATATAAAAGCCATACATTCTCCAAAATTAAAGAAAAACATGAGATCTCAGATTGAAGATGCATACTGAATTCCAGACAAGATACATAAAAATAAATCTATACTTAAAAATAATAGGTAACATATATTGAGCTCTTCGTGTGTGCCAAACATGTACTTCACATGTATTAATATAATAGCAACTTTGAACAGGTTTATTCTAAACATATGAAAATTTTGGATAAAATTTAGAATTTCTAGTTTTATAGAGAAATGTAAAAGGAAATAGGAAATCTGAAAAGAACTGTAACCATTAAAGAAATGGACTAAAAAAGAAATTATGTATAATAGAAATACAAGTTCCATACATTTCACTTGTGAACTTTACCAAAACTTCTATTAGTAACTCATCTCTGTCTTACATGAGATGTTCTAGAAAATGAAAATTTGAATAATTTTTCTGAGTAGCACTTAATCACTTCACCTAATTTATGTCTCACTGCCCTACTAAAAAACCTTCAGCTGGACATGGTGGCTCATGTCTGTAATCCCAGCACTTGGGGAGGCCAAGATGGGAGGATTACTTGAGGCCAGGAGTTGGAGACCAGCCTGGGCAACATAGCGAGACCTCTTCTCCACAAAAAAAAAAATTCGAAACTTAGCTGGTTGTGGCTGTGTGAACCTGTAGTCCCAGCTACCCAAGAGGCTGGGACAGGAGGATGGCTTGAGCCCAGGAGTTTGAGGTTACAGTGAGCTATGATAATACCACTGTATTCTAGCCCAGACAACAGGAGACCCTGTCTTAAAAAAAAAATAGTAACCTTCATGAGGACAAAGATGCTGTTTTGTTTATTTGCCAACTCTGTCTTTAGCATTTGGTGAAGTACCTGGCATATGTTAAGCTCTCAATAAATATTTGACTGTAAAATAAATATAGTAATGTTTTAAAATATTTAAAAATCTTTCATGATTATATTCTTTTTTCTTAAACTGTCAATTTTTTGACAGTTTTTTCTTATTTAAACTGTCTTATTTACATTTATCTCTGTAGAGAAGTATCAGATGATACAAGTTTGTTTATATTGTTATATTTTATTTATTCTCTACAAATATTTACCTTATGAGGTTTAAACAAAAATACATAAGATTTAAAAAATGTGCCATTTTTAAACATGCGTATTAGAGAATGACCTCTATAAAATACAACAGTGCTTTGTTACAGTTTAGAAATAATTCGGGAGAGGAAAAGATAAAAACATTCTTTTCTGTTTTGCATCATAAGTACATAAATTTAATGTACTTTTTTGTATTTGTTTTCTTCATCCTGTTTTCAGCACTTAGTAGGTTTTTGTTTTAATAAGGAACATTCTTATATTCTTTTCTTTAATTCACCTGATTGTTTCAAGAACTAGTCAGATTTATATGATTTTGCTTTCCCTGGTCTTAACTATTCTGCTTACTCTTTTGGCTTGTGTGTTCTGTTTCTTGAGCCATACAAATTTTATTTTTTCCAAATATGTGTTTGCTAATTGATTTATTAAAAGTTGCATTTATCCTTATCTGATGGTAAATGTCAGATTTACTACCCAGGGTTTTTTGTTTGCCTTTCATGAATTTAAATAAAGAAAAAGCCAGATGTGTTTTAAAAATCAAGGGTTCAATCTTATCATGTATGGAATGTGACATTTTAGTTCATGGCTAGTCTCATTTATACTTTGGTTGTTGAAATTAGACACTTCATCTTTCTGTGATTCAGAATAACTTTAATGTCATTCAAATTTGAAGTTTAAATAAAACATATAACTGGTTTGCTCTTAAATAAATAGATTCTGCATTTGGTAGAATTTTTAAATAGTGAAACAAAACATCTGTAACAGAACACTTAAGTTAAATTTTTGTTCTTATGTGTATTTTTTTTTTTTTTTTGAGACAGAGTCTCACTTTGTTGCCCAGGCTAGAGTGAGTGCCATGGCGTCAGCCTAGCTCACAGCAACCTCAGACTCCTGGGCTCAAGCAATCCTTCTGCCTCAGCCTCCCAAGTAGCTGGGACTACAGGCATGTGCCACCATGCCTCTATATATATTAGTTGGCCAATTAATTTCTTTCTATTTATAGTAGAGACGGGGTCTCGCTGTTGCTCAGGTTGGTTTTGAACTCCTGAACTCAAACAATCCGCCCGCCTCGGCCTCCCAGAGAGCTAGGATTACAGGCGTGAGCCACCGCGCCCGGCCTCTTATGTGTATTTGAAGTAAATCCAACCATGGTTACTTATTTCCAGAGAGAAATTCTTAGTAAAGCTCAATTGTACATTAAATAAGTATGTAAGAGCAAGACCCTGTCTCTACAAAAAATAGAAAAATTAGCCAGTCATGGTGGTGCATGCCTATAGTCCCTGCTACTGGGAAGCTTGTGGCAGGAGGATTGCTTGAGCCCAGGAGTTTGAGGTTGCAGAAAGCTATGATGACGCCACTGTACTCTAGCTGGGGCGACAGACCCAGACTCTGTCTCGAAAAAAAGAAAAGTATGTGTTTATGAAAAAGATTCATTTCTAGCTCTTTGTAGTATTGGAAAAGAAATACTGTTTCTGTGATTTATGTGATTATATAGTATTATTGAAGAACCAAACATATATTCTTGTTTACTATAATACTTTGCATTTATTTTTGATGCATATAGGATATTATCCCCCTTCCTTAAATTAAAAAGCAATTATTTATAAAATATTTTCTAATGGGAAAAGTTTCTTCTTTTAGTTTAGAATTAAAATTTTGGGAGTAAGCATAAAGAATTTCTATGAAATCATTCAAAAATTATATTTTTATTAAAATTAAAATGGATTACTAAATTTAAAATACTCATTTTAATGCTCATATATAATAATTTTAATATTCCTATTAAATCCTTGAAAATATAGCGTGTACACAAATTAAGTCAGTTTGATGTGGTTGCGTGTATATGTATTTGTACTCTATAATTTGCATTGATGCATGACTAGCTGCTATTTCTTAGTATATTAAGCAATTTTCATATAAAATAAGTATTAAGTTACACTGCGTACAACTGTTATAACTAAATAGTATGTGTGCACATTCTTTTCCTAAATAAAATGAAACATCTCATCAAGATCACCCATTTTTCTGATTTGACTTTTTAAAATATTTAAATAGAGCTATTAAGCATTTGAAGGATCTCTGGTAGAGGACAAAGGAAATATATGTGACCCAAAAAAAACATTGTTTTTTTAGTTAGAAGAGCTCATCATGGGATGGAGGTTCATTTTGTGATATTAAATTTCTGGTTTTTGAACTCATGTCATTGGTATGTATTATAAAGTGATTTAAAATTTTGAGATCACGCAGTTAGATTCAGATGTATTACCAATTTTATTAAATTTTGCTGATCACTAATTTCATTGTAGATCCTTGTTTCTTTGTGTACAGAAATTTGTTAGATCTTACAGTCATGACTTTTTATTAAAACTGAAGGTGCCTTTTTCTCTTTAATTTCCATGTAATGTGAAGCAAAAATTGTTTAAAATAATTTCTATTGTAATTAGTATGGCTACTGAATACCGAGAAAGATGGTAGATTATAAATGTTAAATTGAACTTTAATGTGCATTGATAATGTGGCAACTGTATATGTAGTTTGATTAGTTTAATAATAATTTAATAAATGGCTCCTTTAGAATAATGGAACACTCAAGATTTGTAGGATTTCCTTTGCTATTTCTATCTAGTGTATTTTTAAGTGGCCTCAAAGGCAGTGAAGAAATGTTTTATTTTTCCTCATACATATAAAATACATCTGGAAGAATAAATTCACATCTGGTCCATGGATTTCCTCCATGGAGATGATCCAAATTCAGTGTCAAGATTAGAGCTTGTACTCATGTGTTTGCAGAATCTTGTATGGAATTTGAAATATTTTGTTTGGAAGTAGTTGGGGAAACAATTGATTCAGATGTTTGTGTGTTATGTTCTAATTTTAGATATATTTCTCCCTTATGAAAAATAAGAATGTTTTGTGCTTCATAATTTAATTTTCAAGGTACCTGAAAACACTGTTTATATTTAAGAAGATGTTTCAGGTGACAATTCTCAAACATTGTTTTATGAAAGAGAGATCAATTAAATTGTTAGACTTATTAGGTAATGATCATTGGTAAACATAACCACTATTAGAGACATCTAATACGCAGTGTTTTGTAGTCTGAATTATACTGTCATACTTTTTTGACTTCATTTAGAAACAGCAACAATAATTTTTTAATTGTTGCATTCTAAATATCTACCCAAATGAGATATATAAGTTTGGACTCTCACAGTATAATGCTGTATACACTGAGTGCCTGCCACAATATCACAATCGCTAACAATGTATTTGTATCTGAATAGAGTCCCTAGAGTAGCATAAAGTAGAAGCATTTATGGGCTAAGTCCAAGAAGCATGTGAACTAAAAATAATATTGTCAAACTTTTATGAATTATTTGTCTTATGCATTGAGACTGCCAAATCAAGCTGCTAGTCATGTGAATTAAACTTGATACACTGGAACAAATGAGTGTTGCTCAGTAAACCTCCCTCATTAAAGAGGATGTTTGATCTTTCTCAAGGATTGTTTTTTGGTCCTTTAACATATGATATATTTTCCATATAATAACATTGTAAAGTTTATTCATAGATAAATTTATAGCTATTTGCTTTTCTATATTTTTTTAACCTTGAGTTTTCTGTGGAATAGGAAAAAATGCATTTTGCATATGTATCTAATTTAGTGGTTTCTAAACAATATGGCAGGAATTTTTATGTTTCAGCAGATTTTCCAGTGCATCTCCAAATGTAGGTATTATAAGAGTTTTGGAAGGGGCCAGCCTTTGAGGGTTCATACTTCTTTCTTCCTCTTCTTACTTCTCCTAACTTTTCCTCCTTCTTTAGTCATTGCCAAGTAAAATTTTGTTCTTGGCAAATGAGAGTTAAGGTGGAAACTTTATTTTGTCATGTGTACGCTAGCATTACTCTAGAAAATCTGATTTGCTGTACTGGTATGTGACAACTCCCCTCTCCTCTTAAAAAGATGGTGTGCCTTACTTTGTTCCAACACAGCAACCAAACTGCTTGGGTCTATGCATAGTACTCGTAGTTAACACAGGAAACTGAATTAGTGTTTCATTGGTTCATTTACTGACCCCACCAGTCTATATTAATATTTAGGGTCTATGTGGAAGACAATGTTCAGGGAACTAATTTTAAGCTGTCTGATTTATCTTTCTTCCGTTTTGGGTTAACAGAACTCGTTTTTCCTCAGCCTCTGTCATTCATTACAGCTCAGTTCTATTCTTTCTCAATTCCATATACTTTTAGAACGCTATTTCTTCCATTTTGTTTTGAATTTATGATCACTTACTAGGTTAGTACCATTTGATGGTTGTATTTTGAGACTCAGACATGAGAATTGATGGCGTTCTTGTCACAAAGTGTACACTTTTGATAACCTTTAAGATACATTTATATCCATGAAGCCAGCTACTCCAGTCAAGATAATGGACATATCCATCACCTCATAAGTTTCCTCATGCTCCTTTGCAATCCTTTCTTCTAATCCTTTACCATCTCCAGACAACCACTGATTTGTTTTCTGTTACTGGAGATTTGTAATGAATTGAGTGGTGCACCCCCCCCCCAGAAGATATGTTTAACTAAACTGTGAATGTCAGTTTATTTGGATAAAAGTATCTTTATAGATGTATTAATAATTAAGGATCTCAAGATGAGATCATCTTGGATTACAGTGGGCCCTAAATCCAATGACAAGTGTCCTTAGAAGAGAAGGAGAGAAGACGTGATGAAGAGGTGATGTGATGGAGGTAGAGATTGGAGGGATGCATCTACCAGCTAAGAATGCCAAGCATTGCTGGCAACCACCAGAATTAGGTGAGAGACATGGAACACATCCTCCTGTAGGGCCCCCAAAATGAACCAACCCTGTCCTGCCAACACCTTGATTTTGGACTTCATCCTTTAGAATTATGAAAGAATAAATATTGTTTTAGGCCGCCAGTATTGTGGTAATTTGTCACAGCAACCTTGTGAGACTAATATAAGATCAGTTTGCATTTTCTAGAATTTTATATAAACAGAGTCATACAGTACGTGTTCTTTTTTTATATAGACTCTTTAACTCAGCGTAATTATTTTGAGACCCATCTTTGTTATTATGTGGATTAACTCTTTATTGCTGAGAAGTATTCCATTCTGTGTATATACCACACTTTATCTGTTCACCTGTTGATGAACATTTGGTTGTTTTTGTTTTTTGGCTCTTATAAATAAAGTTGCTATGAACATTTGCTTTGGGTTTATTTGTAGACACATGATTTCATTTCTTTTGGGTAAATTCCTAGAAGTTGAACAACTAGGCATGCTTAACTATGTACAAAGTATATATTTAACTCTTTAAAGAGACTGCCAAAGTGGTTTTCAAATACATTCTACATTTTACATTTCTTTTAAGTATTGTATGTGAATTCCATTGCCACCACATCCTGGTCACTTCTAGGTAGGGCCAATTTTTTAACTTAAGCCATTGGACTAGTGTGTACTGGCATCTGATTGTGGTTTCACTTTTCATTTCTGTAGTAAATTGCAATATTGAACACTTTGTCATAAGCTCATTTTCCATCTGTGTGTCTTATCTGGTAAAGTATTTGTTTAAATCTTTGACCCAATTTTTTAAAAACCATAACCAAAGCTTATAATTTGACCCATTTTTTAAATTGGATTTTTTAAAATTTTCTTATTATTGAGTTTAAAGATTTAAAAAAATCTATTTGGATACAAGTCCTTCACTGTATGATTCAGATTTTTCTTTCAGTCTCTGACTTGTCTTTTCAGTACTTTATCAGTGTATTTCAAAGAGCTGAAGTTTTAAATCTTAGTGAAATCTTATTTTATCAATTTTAAATTAACTGTGTTTTTTGTGTGTGTTTTATCTAAGGGATTGTCACCCAACCTATGTAACAAAGTTTTTTCATGTTTTATTGAATTTTTTCATTTCAAAATGTTTATGAGATATAATTTATATATAATAAACTACACATATTAGAAACTATAGCTATTTAAAAGTTTTGACATATCTATATGCCTATGAAACCACTACAGTGAAAATAATGAACATATTCATCAACTCTCATAATGTCCTCCTGCCCTTCCCTGTACACTTCCCTCTGCCAGGTATTCACTGATACGCTTTCTGTCTCTATGCATTAGATTGCATTTTTAGAGTTTTATATAATTGGAATCATATACTATGTATCATCTTTTGTCTGGCTTATTTCACTCAGCATAATTATTTTGAGGTTTATCCATGTTGTATCATATTATTAGTAGTCCATTTTTTTCAGTAGTATTGCATTATATAGATACATTACAGTTAATTTATCCATTTACCTATTGATGAATATTTGGGTTGTTTCCAGTCTTTAGCTATTACAAATAAAGCTCCTATGAACATTTACGTACTCTTTGTTTGCATATGTGAATTTTTTTCTTATGGATAAAAATCCAGTAGTAGAATGGCCAAATAAGATGGTAGGTGTATATTTAACTTTTTAAAGACACAGCTAAATGTTTTTCCCAAAGTGTTTAAACCATTTTCTATTTTTACCATCAGTATATGTGGACTGTAGTTCCTTTACATCCTCACCAATACTTAGTGTAGTTGGTCTTTTTAATTTTAGCCACCTAATAAGTGTGTAGTAGAGCATGTTTTCATGTTGTTATTTGCTATCTGGATATCTTCTTTGGTAAAGTGTCTATTTAAATCTTTTATAATTTTTTGTTAATTATTTTTTCTACTTTATTTTTAAATTTTTATTTTTTAATTATAAATCGAGAAATTATAGTTATATGTTTATGGGATAAAAGTGATGTGACTTATACAATGTAGAATAATTAAACCAAACTATTAATAAGTAACATATCCATCACCTCAGTTATTTATTTTTCTTTTATTTCAAGAAATTATGACAGTACAAACATTTTGGTTGCATTTTATATCTTTGCCTCTTCCTAGCAAGGGTTAGAGGTATGCCCTTCCCCTCCACAATGTTCACCACATCCCTCAGATGTGGGTCTACCCCTCAACCCCTGAATCCCTGGTGAACACCACCACCATTTGATCACCATAGTGTTAATCAGTCAGTACCAATTTGATGGCGAGTACCAATTTGATGGCGAGTACATTGATGGCGAGTACATGTGGAGCCCATTTTTCTGATCTTGCGTCACCTCACATTGGATAATGGGCTTAAGCTTAATCCAGGATTATATAAATTGTGTTAGCTCACTGTTGTTTTTTAAAATTGAGTAATATTCCATTGTAAACATATACCAAATTTTAATAATCCAGTCATGAATTGACGGGCACTTGGGTTGTTTCCATGTCCTTGCAATAGTGAATTGTGCTGCCATAAACATTCGGGTGCAGATGTCTTTATAATAGAATGTCTTATGCTCTATTGGGTAGATGCCTAATAATGCTATTGCTGGATTGAATGGTATTTCTATTTTTAGCTCTTTGGGGTATTTCCAAATTCTTTTCCACGAAGGTTGCACTAATTTGCAGTCCCACCATCAGTGTAAGAGTGTTCCTGACTCTCCACATTCTCACCAGTATTTGTTGTTTTGGGATTTCTTGATACAGGCCAATCTCACTGGGGTTAGGTGATTTCTTATTGTGGTTTTGATTTGCATTTCTCTAATGATTAGAGATGTTGAGCATTTTTTTATATGCTTGCTGGTCATTATTCTGTCTTCTTTGAAGAAGTTTCTGTTCATTTCCATTGACCATTTCTTGATGGAGTTGTTTGATTTTTCTTATTCTTTTGAGTTCTAGATAGATTCTTGTTATCAGACCTTTATCGGAAGTGTAGAGAGCAAATATTTTCTCCCATTCTGTAGATCAGGCGTCCTCAAACTACGGCCTGCGGGCCACATGTGGCCCATTGAAGACATTTATCCAGTCTGCCGGGTGTTTTTGCCGCTGCTGCCTGTCCTGCTTAGCAGCCAACTCGTCCTGGGCCCACAGTTCACATGTGTGGAATGTGCGCTGCACTCTCCAACGGCCCTTCAACGGTCTGAGGGACAGTGAACTGGCTCCCTGTTTAAAAAGTTTGAGGACCCCTGCTGTAGATTGTCTATTTGCTCTAATGATAGTTTCCTTGGCTGTGCAGAAGCTTTTAAATTTGATGAGATCCCATTTGTTTATTTTTGTTGCTGTGGTGATTGGTTTGGGGGTCTTCTTCAAGAATTCTTTGCCTAGGCCGATGGCTGAAAGGGTTTTCCCCAACATCTTCTTCTAGGATTCTTAAGGTTTCATGTGTTAAGTTTAAGTCTGTCATCCATCTTGAGTGGATTTTTGTGAGAGGTGAGAGGTAGGGATCCAGATTCATTCTTCTGTGTGTAGCTATCCAGTTTTCCCAGCACCATTTATTGAAAAGAGATTCTTGGCCGGGCGCTGTGGCTCAAGCCTGTAATCCTAGCTCTCTGGGAGGCCGAGGTGGGCGGATCATTTGAGCTCAGGAGTTCGAGACCAGCCTGAGCAAGAGCGAGACCCCATCTCTACTATAAATAGAAAGAAATTAATTGGCCAACTAAAAATATATAGAAAAAATTAGCCGGGCATGGTGGTGCATGCCTGTAGTCCCAGCTACTTGGGAGGCTGAGGCAGCAGGATTGCTTGAGCCCAGGAGTTTGAGGTTGCTGTGAGCTAGGCTGACGCCACGGCACTCACTCTAGCCTGGGCAACAAAGTGAGACTCTGTCTCAAAAAAAAAAAAAAAAAAAAGAGATTCTTTTCCCCAATGTATATTATCAGCGTATATTATCAAAGATTAGGTTACCATATGCAGATGGTTTCATCACTGGAATCTCAGTCCTTTTCCAAAGCTTGATGCTTCTGTTCTTGTGCCAGTGCCAGGCTGATTTAATCATTATTGCTTTATAGTACAGCTTAAAGTCAGGAAGACTGATGCCTCCTAGTTTGTTCTTTTTACTTAAGATTGCTTTGGCATATACGAGGTTTTTTTCTGGTTCCATACAAAGTGAAGAATTATTATTTCTAGATCTGTAAAGAATGATGATGGTACTTATTTTTTATATTAAACATTTGAAATATTCTCTCTTGAAGATTTTGAAATGTATAATACATTATTATTTACTATATCCAACACACTGTGTAATATATCTCAGAGTAAGGAAAACATTTCATCTAATTGAGGCTTTGTACTTTTGATCATCATCTCCTCATTTCCCCCCACCCCCCAGCAATTTTCTAAGTGGATTTTTTGTTTTCCTCTTTTTGAGTTTTGATGGTCTTTATATATTATGGACATAGGTTCTTTATCAGATATATGCTTTCCAAACTTTTTTTTCCAGGTTATGGCTTGTCTTTTCATTCTCATAACAGTGATTTCTTAAAGAGCAGAAGTTTTAAATTTTAATAAAGTCCATTTTATGAATTTTTAATTTTTTTTATTTTTTATTTAGGCATATTATGGGGCTATAGATTTCAAGGTTTTAATAAATGCCCTTTCCCCCGCTCCCCCCCCAAGTCTTGAGTTCCAGAGTGACCATCCCCCAGATGGTGCACATCTCACTCATTATGTGTGTATATACCCGCCCCCTCCCCCCTG
This sequence comes from Mirza zaza, assembly GCA_008750895.1. Classification (NCBI taxonomy): domain Eukaryota; kingdom Metazoa; phylum Chordata; class Mammalia; order Primates; family Cheirogaleidae; genus Mirza; species Mirza zaza. The sequence goes on along the minus strand of VSMD01103323.1, from coordinate 342 downwards.
CCCAATACCCTATTACTGTAGTACCTATGTGTCCACTTAGGTGCTGCTCAGTTAATACCAGTCTGCTGGTGAGTATATGTGGTGCTTGTTTTTCCATTCTTGGGATACTTCACTTAGTAGTATGGGTTCCAGCTCTAACCAGGAAAATATAAGATGTGCTATATCACCGTTGTTTCTTAGAGCTGAATAGTACTCCATGGTATACATATGCCACATTTTATTAATCCATTCTTGGATTGATGGGCATTTGGGCTGTTTCCACAGCCTTGCAATTATGAATTGTGCCGCTATAAACATTCGAGTGCAGGTGTCTTTTTTGTAGAGGGTCATTGGATCTTTTGG